>OVBE01002993.1:0-28451 GCA_900406425.1 Iberis pinnata | reverse complement strand
CAGTTTACGTTAACGCTATAATAAGTGACCGACCTACGATAACTGGTCCAGTCATAGCGGTTATGAAAACGCTATAAAAGGCCTTTTATAGCGTTAATCGTGTGCTATCAATGAGACTTTTTCTTGTAGTGATTTAAAGACATTGGTGGCTACAAAATTTACACAAAGGGAATGATTTGCCTCAAATGGTAAACCATGTGTTAGTAAGGATTATGTTATCATTAGTGGTAAATTTAGATTAGGATCTTGAACAAATGGATGTCAAATTTATATGACACAGCCTGAGATTTTTGTACAAGGAAATTTAGAGGTCAAGGTGTGTGCATCGAAAGAGTCTTTTATGGTCTAAAACAGAGTGTAAGACAATTGAACAAGATATTTGACCAGTTCATGGTGCAAATGGTTTCATCAGAAGTAACTATAACTTTTGTATGTATACAAAGAAAATATCGCCATAAAATTTTATATATCTACTTGTGACACGATGATGATATATTGTTGAAAACTAAACATATTGATCAAATTAGAGAATTAAAGGATCAATTATGTTCTACTTCTTTAGGATTTATATGCAGCTAGACGCATACTTTGCGGATATCTAGATAGACTAGAAAGGAGTATTGAGACTTGATCAATCTTAATATCTCAAGAATGGTAGTTAAGTAACTCAGATGCAAATTGCAAAAGCAACTTAAACACCTATTAGAGCCCATATCAAGTTATTTACAGTCAAATATGTTTTTGAATAAGAAAAACATGTATTTGGTTTGGTTCCTTATGCTTATGTAGTGGAAAAATTTGGTCTGTTAAAACTAAACCAAAAGATTGGAGTGTTAGGTTAAAGAAGAAGACCAGACTTAGTTCCAATTTTTTCTCAAAATTATAACTTATTGTTTCATCTGCAGCAATAGAAGAGTGATCTTTAAATACAATTGTCACTTGATGAATTATATTGTTTAATTTGTTCAGTTGCATGTGATTACTTGAAATAAAACGCTTTACCGCGTATAATTATCTTCAGTCACCTATAAATTTATTTTATCTATGTCTTATAGATAGTATGACTTTGATGGACGCCATAATTCTTTTATGGTGTTAATCTTGCCAATGATGTTGATCCATCAAGTAGAGGAATTAAAACCTAACTGATATTTTGGTGGATCTATATTCTACTTTTTAATCCATTCTTTTCATAATATGATAAACTAACATCTTTTATAAATTTTTATTATTTAATGACATACAAACTACAATAAAAAGATGGATTCTCCATTGTGATATGTCTTTATAGATCTAAAATTTAAATTTTTTTATATAAAGCATTATACATGCGTGTCTACGCGGATCATCATTTAGTTTATCACTTTAAAAGTCTCTCTTTTTAGTTTTTCAAAACTCCTCCACAAAAGCAGATAGAGGTTTATAATTTTATTATTGATTTTGCCAACTTTATTTTTTCTTAATTTTAAATTCATATAAGTTTAGGTTATTAATAATTGAATTAATTGTAGGATTGATCACTCTTTAGTGATCTAATTTGAGTAAGACGTGTGTTTAAAATTCCTTTGTGATTAAGGTATTTTGCCTTACAAAATTACAATCATATCCACTTCTATATTTCAACCCAATTTTTTTAAAATTTTTAAATTATTCTAATTAATTTTAAAATTTAATTTTCCTGTTATTTTTAATTATTTAAACTAAAATGTTAAAAAGTTTAGGAAAGTAATTAAAACTTACTTATATACATATACGTAAATAGGTAAGTTTTAATTACTTTCCTAAACCTTTTTTTTAACATTTTAGTTTAAATAATTAAAAATAACAAGAAAATTAGATTTTGATATAGCACAAATATGAAGAAAATTTAAATCATCAATACTTCCATTGCAGTGTTGTGACCGAGCTCATGATCTTTGTTCTTCTGCTTGAACACTTTTATGTACATGGACTCCACCTCTATGATTTTCAGGTGTTTTGATGTGCTTAATCTTGTGCAATTCTCCAATTACAAATGCTTTCATATCTTGCATTTGTTCTCCCACCAATGACTTAATTTTCTCTATGAACACCTTAATGCGTTTCTCTGCATCGCAATCTAAATAGGACATGATTTTTAACACATGAACAACCATAAACATCAATATTCATATGACTGCATATACGTTCATATGTTTAAATTAAATTCACATGTATAACTCATATGCATGTGTATGCAATATATTCACATGACTGGTTGTGAATGAAACCATCTGCTAGCTAATGATGCACCATGTACATTGCTATTCACTTGACTGAACATAGTTCATATGTTTAATTTCAATTCACGTGTATAGTGTTTATGCACGTGTATGCAGTATATTCGCATGACTAGATAGTGTTAATGAAGTCTTATGGTAACTAATCATGAACGCACACATGAATGATGTGTGATCAAAACGTAAAAAACACACCACATCTTAGTTTCCTTATTGGCTAATGATTTTGTATATTGTAATAGTGAAGTATATTTGACTTTCCTAAAACTGTACACGCATGATTATATTTTTAATTCATAAAAATGTAAATTTTATTCTTATATGAATTTAAAAATTAAATTGCTTTTTTATTTTCTACTAATTATGGAGGGGTAGAATCGATAATAATTTTTATTCTTTCCCAACAACCACCCAAATCACTAATTAAGTTCATGTACCTACCCATTTCCCCTATTTGAAACAAAAATACACCTACTTTACTAAATCACTCTTAATAATTTATCTATATGATTTTTTTTTTCCAAATGGCGAGATGTAGTGTGTTAGCTTTTTAGAAAGTTATAGAGAACATAACACATCGAAGTAATCTCCAAGGATACGCTTATCTGATGCGACACCAACTATTTTAATTAGCAAGACTCATATACAATATACATTCAGCAGCATAAGAACAAAATATGTAGCTAGTATCGGCTTCATCCAGATCTTCGGGTCTCAGTGATAGTTGAATATCAACTCCAACAATCTAATCGCAACGGTTAACCTATGATGGATCTCGCATTATTTCGAAAATGTTGTTTTATTTTTAAGATAATTTTAAAGATATTTATTTATTTTAAATCACATTAATAAGTAATTTTTTATTTAAATATATTTTGGGTTGACGATCTAACTTTCCCTCGGTAGTATTATATAGCATCAGATATACCCAAACTTAAGGTCTAGTGTTATGTAACCCTACTCTGAAGTTAAGTACCTGTTTATCTCCATTCTAAATCTTCAAAAATTAAAAACCTCTACCCGATGGTTTTATCGGTTTATAGTGTAAATCGTGTACAAGAACACGTGACCAAAACGTTAAACCAAAAAAGTAATTGATAGGCTCAAGATTTAACCTAAACTATACTGTAGAGATTATATCAAAGTAGTATAAAACATTGTCAAATTTCACATAGACCAGAAATTTTACTTTCATTTTTATTTTGAATATAGCTAAGACTGATTAGATTGAATGTTAGTGTTTTTGGATATCAGAATCCACACAATATATTGATCAAATATTATTACAAGGAATTCGTAGATTTTCGTATAATAAAGAAGAATCACAACTCAAACTAAATAGAAATGAAGATTTGTATAAATCAAAATGCTCAAAAACCTGAGCTCGTGTACATATTAATTAGTTCAAAACTGGAAAAAACCCTTCTCTCTCTTTTCCTCTATTTATATTATTGTGGTTTTGTTCAGACCCTCGTTAGGGTTTACGGATATCTCGACTTATAGTTCTGATACTTTTGCTTGCTTAACTTCCCTCAATCCCACGATCTAGGACTATCCCAAAAAACTCGGAACAACTTTGACTCGGATCTTTCTTGCTCATTTTATCTTTCGGTCTACATGTGTCATAGCAAATACTAAGTGCTCAGGCACCTTCTGATTGTTCTCAGGTGGAATTCCATCTTTAGCAAATCCTTTTGAAGTTACTTCTGACTTAGCTCTCTGAGTCATTTCATTATAAATAAGGTAAAATCTCCTGAGTGGATTTCAACACCAACAGATTAGCCCCCAAGTCTTCTAATGAGTTTGGCGAGTTGGGTGACCTCTGAATACTCAAGTGATGAATCCTTAGCAGGGTTTCTAGCTAAAATACTCTCTAATGACAGTAAAAGAAATATGTATTTTCGTAGCGGTCAAAAAACGCTATCATAGGATAGCATAACAGTTAATTAAACGCTATGACAGCGCTTGTCATTATAGTTCAGACACATTAGATAGCGGATTTAATGTATGATATAATTATCGAAGTTACGACAGCGTTGTNGCGTCATATATTTGTTATTAAAGGTTTTTAATAATAGTTTTAGTTTTATATATTCAATAGCGTTGAATTTGTATTATAATTGGATTGCATCTATAGCAGTTTATTTTAAAAAGATAGAAAACTATTTGTGATATTATTGTGTTGTAATTATAATATATTTCTAAATTTTTTTTGTCAAATAAAAATAAAATAAAAATTAAATTATTTTATTATATCCATAAAACATTTCCATGTTTACAAAAGAGTAGCATTTTCATAATGTAAGAAATCAACCAATAAAAACCACAAAACCTATCAAACATCACCAAAACTATTTCAATCTACTACAAATAACCCTTCACAATCATTCCTAACATATATACTACCAACATCAGCATATTCACTTTCTTCATCATCTGTTTATTGGATAGGCAATGGTGCGCCAACTAAATCCTCATCTGTTTGTAGCTCATGATATCCTCTAGGTGGTGCTATCATTACAACATACCAATTTGAAGAATCATCTTCCCTAGAGTAGAAAACTTGTTTTGCTTGAATAGGTAAAATGAATGGATCTTTCAAATATATTGCTTGGTTCATATGTAGATTCACATGAGTGAAACCATCTTCTTCCTTCACACCATTACCTTTGTTTGCCCAATTTCATCTAAACAATGGTACTTTGAACATGTGGTAGTCAAGAAGTAAAATCTCCTTTATAACTCCATAATATGTAAGCATATAAGCTACTTGTCTTGTATCTCGTGCACTCGATCGACACATACTATATACTTCATAAGTTACTCCACTGTTTTGTGTCTTCCGCTTAACTGCATATGTATGAAATCTATGCCCATTACTGACGAATCCTTTATGTGCTAAAGCAACAATTCTTGGTCTAAATGCCAACAAACTTATCTCCTTAGAATACCTTTGTGTTGTGTCTGATTTAATCTGAATCAGGGAAAACGTCATACTTAGATATGCCAAGAAGAAATAAGCTCTCATTTCAATAATCAACAATAAATACTCTAAATCAGAACAACAAATATCTGTTTTTTTTCAAAAAAACAAAACCTGGCATGAAGCAATTTTCAAATTCACAAATCATGTTCCAATCAAATAAACCAAGAAGCAACCAGTGACACATTTCAATAATTGGCAACGAAGACAATAACTCAGATAAATCAAGACGCAACCTGTAACACATTTCAATCATTGGCAAAGAAGACAATAACTCAGAACAACCAATAAAAAAAAAAGCTGGCCTGAAGCAATTCCAAATTTGCAATTCATGTTCTAATAAAATAACTAATGAACATAAACTCTAGTTAAGATGTAACATTCGTTTTTATCCATTGTGCAAAAAGCTCAGTATGATTCTTCCACAACAACGTTTCATTTCTATCACATCTAGCATCAGTAGCTTGTAAATTTTCCAAATGCATCCTGATTTGACAATAAAAATCAGTGTGCTTTATAAATTTGTAATTGACATCCTTATTATCAGAATGGGTAACCGCTTATTTCACGTAAGCACGTAAGGATCCATAGAAGCCATGTTCATCAGCATATAGCGATGTGCAATGTCTCTACCTTTGTCATAAAGGGTGACATGTACACCCTTTTGTAATGGTCTACCTTCAACCACCATTCCATCATCCTCAATGTCTTCGTTTTGATTAACTGCTTTTTGAACTGGTACTGAATTTTGCAAGAAATCTAAACAAAATGCAATGCATTCTCCGGCTAAATACCCCTCAGCCATACATCCTTCCGGCCTGGCATGATTCTTCACGTAAGCCTTTAGTGTTTTCATGTACCTGTAACTCAATCAAAATATATGAATGGTAGTCAATCATCATTACAAAATATAAATTGAAGAAAATGAGTACATCAAACCTTTCGAAAGGATACATCCATCGAAAGTGTACTGGTCCTCCCAGGCGTGCCTCCTGAGATAGATGTATGGGAAGGTAGAACATTATATCAAAAAGGGATATGGGGAAGAACCGCTCTAGTTAACACATTGTTTTCGCAAACTCTGTTTCCATTGATATAAGTTTTTCCGGGTCAATGATACGTTGACACAATCTGTTGAAGTAATTGCATAATCTGTTTATGGCATTCCAAGGTGCTCTATGTAAAAAACCTCTTATGGAAACTGGTAATAGATTCTGTATTAGCACATGATAATCATGCGACTTCAAACTACCTATATATGGAGGGTTAACATAAACACTTTTTGAAATATTACCACAATAACCATCAGGATCTCTGAAATTAGATAACTTTTTGCAGAAAATGGTCTTCTCTGACTTCGAAAACCAATAGGCTGCTGGAGGTGAGTAAGTTTTCTTTCCCCTAACTTTTGGGTGCAAGTGATTTTTGATTCCAATATCTTTTAAGTCTTATCGCGCCTTTAACCCATCTTTTGACTTAGCGTTTTGCATGAGTAGAGACAAAACAACATATGACACATTCTTTTCATCGTGCATCACATCAATATTGTGACGAACATGCATATCATAACACATGAGTCATTTAAACGTTAGGCCTATTATAATACAACAACCAGAGAATGTAGTTTAGTTAGTCTGATTTACCTTCCAGTAAGGCAGTTCAAAGAATATTGATCTCTTCTTCCACCGCCATAGATCATTTGATTCTTCGCACTCTTCTTCTTGGACAATCTCATCATCTAACAAATATGTTCTTTTTCGTTTTTTTCTTTTTGCAGAGGTCTTCCAAAATCATTCGTAAACACTTTTAGAGTTTCATATATTTCATCACCAATTTGTATCCTAATAGAATTCTCATCTTCAATAGTGTTGTCAAACCAAGCTTTCTTATATCTGTAACGATGGCCTAGAGGTAGTCATTTTTTATTTCCCATATACACATACTCCCGGCTAAACTTCAGCCACCTAGCAGGTGTATCCTTTCCACAGACATTGCAAGCTTGTTTCTTCTTCACTTTACATTCAGACAATGTCCCTAATGCTGGATAATCATTGATAGTCCAAAGCAGTAAGGCTCTAAGTGTGAAATTTTCCTTACTAAATGAGTCATACACTTGAATACCTTCAGTCCACAAATCTTTTAAATCGTCTATTAATGGTGCTAAGTAAACGTCTATGTTATTACTAGGAGCTGTTGGACCAGGGATCAACATAGTCAACATTATTTTCTCAACCTTCATACACATTGTTGGAGGAATGTTATAGTTCACTAACAACGCTGGCCAAGTGCTGTAATTGGTGTTTTGAAGAGAGAAAGAGGTCATCCCATCTGTAGAAAGTCCAAGTCTAAGATTCCTTGGTTCAGCAGGAAAATCTGGCCATGACTTGTTCACTTTTGCCCAAGTTATAGAATCAACAAGGTGTCGCATTGTACCATCACCAGTAGCATTGGTAGAATGCCAATGCACATCTTCCGCCAACTTTTTAGATTTGAACATCCTCCTAAATTTATCCTTGATTGGAAAATATGTAAGTATCTTTGCTGGAATCCCTACCTTAATCTCATTACTATGTTTATCTATTTCCCATATTAAAACTTTTCATCTTGGAAAACTTTCTAGCTCTTCAAACTCCTTCCTAAAGAGTATGCAATCATTTTCGTAAGCATGAATATTATCGTAACCGTAACTAAATATCTTCAAAAACTTTTTAATACTATCGATACTCTTTGGAAGAACATTGTCTTCAGGTGGCATGTCATGAATTAAGAGCAATAGTTGATCAAAGTAGTTCTCTGATAACCACTCTTAACTTTAATTTTATACAGTCCCATGATTGCCGAAACCTTTGAATATTTGATGCAATTTTGGTACAATGGAGTTTCAGCTTCTTTTAATTTTTTCCTGAATTCAGATTCTTCTACTGGTCCATCATCATCATCATCATCATTATCATTTTTTTCTCTATTTTAATTATTTTGAAATTGATTACCATCATCCATAAAATATGCAGTCTTGAACAAATCAAATGCCTCGGTTTCAGAATTATTAGTAGTGTCCTTTGTATTAGACCTTCGTTCACCATGAATACTCCAAGTATAACTCTTATACTTCGTATCCATACCCCTAATTACTAGATGATCAACTATGTTTTCTAATTTTTGATGGCATAAATTTCGGCAATCTCTACATGGGCAAAGCATTTCAGTCAAATTACCCAATCTTCTTGCTGATGAGTTTACGAAATTGGTTGCTCCTTCTGAGTACTCGAGACTAGTCCTACATGTTAAATAAAAAAACATTAGCATAAATATTTCAATCGGCGAATGAAAGTATTTCTCGAGAGATCTATGTACATGATACCTTTACAACCAAATCCACGACTCTCCATATGAGAAATATGTAACGAGTGTTGCAGATTATGTTTAAAATTATGAAGACGGAGATGAGAGATTAAGTTTTTTTTTCTCAAAGAGAGATTAGGTTTAGAATTAGAAACTAAATCTAAAAATCGAGGATTTTGTTATTTTAACGACTCATATTGAATGAATTAAGTTGTCTAATAATATCCAATGGTGTACGTTGCATCTCGTTTACTATCTCCGCCTCATCTTCTCATTGGTCAGTTGTCTAAAAATATTCAACGGTGTATGTTGAATCAGTTTAGGGTATAGTGTTAAGGTTTACAAATTTGGATTTAAACAACTCAAATGTGAAAACTAAACAACTTAATAAACTGTCAAGAGTTGTTGCATGTATATTTAAATGGATATAAAGTATATTAGATGATTTAGAGTAATATAAGTTACAGGTTCAAAGGGTTTATATTAGTTTAGGGTCTAGTGTTAAGGTTTACGATTTTGAAATTAAACAACTCAAATGTGAAAACTAAACAACTTACTAAACTGTAAAAAGTTGTTGCATGTATATTTAAATGATATATAAAGTATATTAGATGAGTTTGAGTAATATATATTAGTTACAAGTTCAAAGGGTTTATATCAGTTTAGAGTCTAGTGTTAAGGTTTATGATTTTGAAATTAAACAACTCAAATATGAAAACTGAACAACTTAATAAACTGTCAAAAGTTGTTGCATGTATATTTAAATGATATATAAAGTATTTTAGATAAGTTTGAGTAATATATATTAGTTACAAGTTCAAATGGTTTATATCAGTTTAGAGTCTAGTGTTAAGGTTTACGATTTTAAAATTAAACAACTCAGATGTGAAAACTAAACCACTGAAAACTGTTAAAAGTTATTTTGAAATTAAACAACTCAAATATGAAAACTAAACAACTTAATAAACTGTCAAAAGTTGTTGCATGTATATTTAAATGATACATAAAGTATTTTAGATAAGTTTGAGTAATATATATTAGTTACAGGTTCAAAGAGTTTATATCAGTTTAGAGTCTAGTGTTAAGGTTTACGATTTTGAAATTAAACAACTCAAATGTGAAAACTGAACCACTGAAAACTGTCAAAAGTTCTCGAAACTTTTTTTTTTGTAGGGAATTTAAGTTTTACGGTATATTTAAGTATTTAGGGTTAGGGTTATCAGTTTAGGATATCATATTGTTGTCAATATTGGTTTCATAAAAAAACAAAAAATTTGTTTACCAGAAAGGGTGACCTGTACACCCTTTTGTACCTTTGTAAGATTATTAGTAGCATTAATACAAAAAATTTGTCGCATTGATACACCAAATTTTTTTGTCTAATCAAATGAAATACAAACCACGCGTCTCTGAAATGAACTTTTCTGAGTTGTCTAATCACACAATTTTGGTATTCATATTACTTGATTTTTTAACTTTTTAAATTATTATTTTTCTCTTTCCAAAAGTACTCAATCACACATTTTTGGTTCCAATACCTTTTTTCTTTCCAAATGTAACTTGATAGAGAGAGATAGAGAAAGAGAGAGAGAATTTCAAAAATACAATAGTTTGAAGAAACATAGTAGAAGAAAACAAAATTCATTATAGTAAAACATTACAACAACATATTGTTCAACATTGACCATTTTCTTCAAACACTATGCATAATAACCCTTAGTTGTTTTGAACCTCTCACAAACTTACGTCCTCTCAATTTAGCAGTAGCACAAGCCAAAATCTTTTTACCATCTTCTAATCCACGTGAAAAATGAAGCTCAACTCTTTCTAACACAAGATCATGCTTAATCAAATATTGCAACATTAATACTTCACTAAGCCCTCCACTAATAATTTTAACTTCCATGACTTTTAAAGTTGATTTCAAATGTTTGTGTGTTATCTTTTGACTCTAATAATTCTCTAAATCAATCTGAAAAGCTATAGCTAAGATCGGTCTTGGAGGAATCATAACAAATGTCAGTATTTCTAAATCTGGACAACTATTGATCATGAATCTAATACCAACAAATTCATTTGGTTGTATATTTGTCTTTATAACCAAATGTTTCATTTCCATTGGTGCTTGTAAACGAGCCGGATCATCACTTTCTTGAATCATCTGGATGAGAAATGGACATAATGTTAACATCTTGGCTGATGACATATCATAAAGCATACTACAAATATGTGTTCCTGTCGAGTCATCATATTCAATTTCTTTTGCGAAATCCAGATATGCTTCTTTCATCATTATATTCGCTTCCATGAATCGAAAGTAGTGAAATTTGCCAATGTGCTTGAAAATTTGAATATTTGTCAAGTTGAGTATAGTATACTCCGTGGTGAATTCACAATTCTCGAATATAAACTCAGTTAACCGGTTATTGTATCCAGTTATCATCTCAAGACCAATGTTCCAGCAATTTTTGATGGTTAAAGATTTTAAAATAGGAGACCTTGATATCAAAGATATTATATTATTGAGATCCATCCAACCAAAGCATAGATATTTTATCGAATTCGAATTCCAAAACTTTGATGGATCAAATTCACAACCTAATAACTTCAATGACTCAAGAGAATTTAGATTATAAGAACTTTCTGGTAATGAAAACACATTTTCTTCTATTACTTCTTGAGTATTGTCTGAGAAATTAAGAATTAGATACTTTACTTGGTTAGAGACCGGCAAGTCGATCAACAGCTTGATCTCTGATTCAAAACCAACCAGATTAGAGAGACAAAACTCAAAGCTTTGATGAATTCACCATATAATCTTGACATCCATTAAATTGTATAGTAAATAACCAAGCCCTCGAGACTATTCTGGTTTCTTCATCTTCGACGACCAAAAATTTCACGACTTGAGATTCTTTCAAAGATAGATTATTATGACCCGAAGATGATCTGGTAAACTTGATAATATATCTTATGTTCTTCTTGAACCCATTGTTCATATTAAGCAAAAAATAGATTTAGATAAAAAAATGATTGTTAAATAATTTTTAGAAATATTTTAAATTATTATACAAATATCGCATTAAATACATGTTCAGATATGTCAAATATGCAACGTATTTAAATGTATCATTATGGTAACATAATACGTAGAAATATNAAATAATTTTTAGAAATATTTTAAATTATTATACAAATATCGCATTAAATACATGTTCAGATATGTCAAATATGCAACGTATTCAAATGTATCATTATGGTAACATAATACGTAGTCTCAGGGCCGGTCCGGGGCATAAGCCACATAAGCCTAGGCTTAAGGCCCAAGGTTAATTGGATGATTTTTTAGGCAAAATTTTTTTCTAGGGCCCAGTTTTTTTCTTAAAAAAATTGTTATACTACAAATGACACAATTTTTTTTTTAGATTATGGTATCTTAAACCTTTTGACCGGAACTGCATAGTCTACTAGGTATTATTATAGCTTAGTTTATGGCTCTCGAAATTTGGAAAATTGAGATAAAGTTATGGTTTTTCCATATAGGACACGTTTATTCGTTTTCTATAAATTATCGTTTGTCAACGATGTATTTTCATACTAAAAGTTTCTCTTTCTCTTTCAAACATATCAAGAAACATTATTCTCTCTTAATGAGTTCATCGATTACTACTGCAGAATCATGTGTTTCTAGGAGATCTCCACCTCTTGAAACCGATCAGGTTAACAGAATAATTCTAAAGCTTGTGGACCAACATGTTTATTTTATTCTATTTGACATACATATATTTAAACATTTTAACCTCTAATATACATTTTTAATTTTACTTTTAAAATGTTGATTACAAACATAAACCAGGGAGCCAAATATACATTTAATATCAATGTTTATACAAGAATAAAAAAATTGATGCTTGGGTATTGCAAACATAAAAACATACAATATGACTCTGTTCGATTTACTTATCATGGCCAGCGTCTATCACTAGATTGAACTCCTCATTCGGTTTGTACTCTACCTTGAATTAATATAATATTAAATTTAAATATACATTTGAAAAATCAACTTTGATATCTATACTGTTTTTTTTTATTTACAGCTAATGATGGAAGATGAAGATGAAATTTGTGTGTTTGAGGAGATGATCGGTGGTGGTCGTTTTGTCATTTAATTTTTTCTGTGTTGTTTGTTTTGTTTGTTGTTGTTGTTAGTTGATGATTGTTAACTTTTTTTTGTAATTTTTGTGTATGTTTTTTGTTTAAATTATTAAGTTCCAAATTCTATATAATTTAATTATAATTATGTTTGTTACTAATATTTTATTTTAATATTATTATTAATTTATCTCTATATAAAATGTGCAACTGATAAATTGACTTATAATACTGTTAAAAAATATATATGTACAACGTTACTTATAATAAAAAAACTAAACATGAATTACTTTTTAAAAAATCATAAACATAAAAATGAANAAAAAAGAACGAAAAACTAAATATAAACCGTTTTAAAACAAAAAAAAAACTAAATGCGTTTAACCTAAAAATCTAACACCGGATGCTCTGTAGTCTATTTCGTAGCGGTGAGTGTGGCTAAGTTCGTTATCGGTATATTCTTTTTCTTTTTTCAATCTCTTCAGCTCCTCTTCTAGATTGAAGTTCAGAGTGTTTTTTATCTTCTCTAACATAGAGATCTTCGCGTCTACCTTAATTGCTTGAACTTTGGTTTCACGGAAATCTTCCAAAAATTGTAGCTTAATCTTCATAAGTTTCAGCATAGTTTTGTACCTTTTTGTGGTTGGAAACCGTGAGAGAGTTGTTGGATCGTCAACTACATCTTCTGGGAGGTGATTCATCTTTTTTGAGTTTTTTTTCAAACTGGAGATAATGAGAATATGACGTATTGTTTATGTATGTATTTTATATGTAATGGTTTTCGTCATGTATTATGAATGTGTGTCGTTATTAAATGTTGTTTCGTCTTTCATGACGTTTAAATGTGTGAGATGTATCTGACATTAATATTTATTTTATTTTTTAATTTTAATAATATATTTGATTAATAAGTTATTTTTAAAACGTTGTGTAATATTGAAACGGTGCTACACTAGAGATTACCCTTTTGTATATGGATTATGGTTTATCTTGGGTTGAGAGAGAAACACAAACCACGCGTGACTTAAATGAAATTGTTTTAGTTCATGTTATTAAATTATTAAATTATCTCTTAAATTAATTTTTTTTGAGTTGTCTAATAAACATATTTCTATACATTTTCCGCATAGGTAATGATTACATGCAATGCATAACAAATTGATTTCGTATCATACACATAAACATATTTATGTCAATAATTAAATAAATAAAATAAATAATGTGTTATCCTGATTTCTATACTTTCGTTTCATACACATAAACATATCTCTATTACTTGAACCGAACTTGCTAAAATTAATCGAAAAACCAAAACATAACAAAAAAACCAAAATTTAACCGAAATTAAAAATTTTGAACCAAATAAAATGATCTTCAAAACGAGAAAACCGAAACTCGAGTGCCGAACCGAAGTTTAATTTTTAATATGTTTTTTTGTCACAATGACAGTAATAATTTATAAACACGTCAATAAACAATGCGGCCTTAATAACTTATTTCCCATAAACGTCAATTCAAGATCGTGGTCTTTATATAAGCGATTCTTCCTGTTAAGTCTCTGCAAATTCTATCTAAACAATATAAAAATCTTTCTAAAGGTTTAATAATAAACCGATGTCTCTTTTGTCTGAAGTTTTGCAAATCGTCATTCTCTGTTCGGTTTTATTTAGTTCATTATAACTTCTTTTAAATAAAAAAACATCATATGGTTATATTTTTGTATACATACTAATATATTAAATAATCTTTTCGGCTTCTTCTACAATGATATTTTTTTTCCATGATATTTTGTTTACATAAACATCATAGTACTGTTATCATTTTAGATTACCTTACAAGTTACCTATCATACTAATATTTACATAAACATCATAGTACTATACTCAAGTTATATATGTAACAATGTATAAAAAAGTTTCATAACTACTAATCTTCCTTGGATCTGGACAATTCGAATTAAGTGTGAGACAAGCCTAATTTAAGCCCAAGTCGGTTTAAGTGGGAGTCACGTGAGAAGCACGTGATGTTACTAAAAACAGAAGAACCAGATTTTGGCTAAGTATTAAGCTTGTTTTGACAGAAGAGGAAACAACTCTGCAGCCATGTTTGGACCACTCTACCAAGGCGGTCCTAGGCCTTTGCGCATGCTTAAATTTGTTTATAAAAGCTTGTTCTATGTTCTATATAACTAAAGTGATTCTACGGGATTCCGGGTAGTAGATCCCGGCGTGAGTAGGGTCAAAGTTAAGGACCCGGACACGTACTTAGTTCCTCTTGCTGTATTTTTACCCCATGTTGATGCAAGTGTAGCCTCTAAGCCTTGGTTACATCTACTACGACGGGCCCCAGCAGAGCCGGATGTCGACGTGTAGATGATACCTCGAAATCAACTAAACCGCATAATCGTTGTACATAGACCTAAAATTAACTAAAAGCTGAAGTGTATGAGGAAGATACCTTCTCGATTAAACAATAGAGCTTTGAATCGGTGAGATCAACAATGTCTCGAAAGTAACACATACACTGAAGATCTTATGAAAATAATGAAGAGAGAGAGAGAAATAACTAAGTCGAATTGATTATGGTGAAAAGTTAAGTGATTTCGTAAGTACCATAGCAATTTTTGTATTATCTGCAATAGTAAGTGCCGAAACTAAGAAAATTTACGCGTCTAAGTATTTTTGTTTTCTCGGGAATGAAAAAATAGCCTCTAAGAAAGTGAAACGCTATGGATAAAACCCGTGTCCATGTACAATAACATGGACACAAAAATACGCTATCTTGGGACGCTATCGATAGTCATATTTCTTGTTGTGTGAGCTGAAATTCTATGGAAAATTTGGTGTCAAGGGCTGAAAATATCATGGAGAGGATAAGACCTTTCAGGACGTTTTAAATTCTGATTTAGTGTTGATTGTTATGATTTTAATTGATATGTTCTTAACCTAGATTTGGTTGATTCGATTCTTTTTGTTCAGAGGATAATTGCTCTAGGAAATCTCAACAGTCTTGGAAATATCTTTTGGCGCAAGCAAATCTCCTTTTTGATTTTGAAATTAAAATTAGGAGCTGCTAGGCCTAATTACACCTACAAAAGGCGGTTCATTATCCCAAGACACTTATCATTGCTTTTCTCTTCCTTAAATTGTTTGGAACCATCTCTCCCCACTTCAATTTCAACCGCCGCTTCTCATTTATCTACGTGACGAGGTAAAAAGAAATTTTGAGCTTTATTTCTTTAATTTTTCTAGGGTTTGTTCTTTTTTTTCTCCACTCTTGCCTCTTTTTTCTCCGAGCTTTTTCGATCTTCTCCGAATCTTCTTCAGCCTTTCCTATCTTTCTTTTTTTGTTTGCCCTCCTATTAGATTTGTCCAGTTAAACATGTTCAACCATCTTACTCTTCGTTCTTGGAGTAAGAGCTCTTAGTCACGGACTGTGGTCAGCGTCAGTGCTGAAACTCTTGTGATTTCGAGTAAGAGATCCAGGGCCTTTGCTGTTCTAGGAATCATGTCCTTCTTAGCCCCCTGCCTACGGTCTAATCGGTGGCGCAAATTTGGGAGCTGTATGACTTCCCGATGGATATTTGATACCTTATCCCACAGTCAAATCAGTTCCCGAACTCCCCTCCTCCTAGGATTATGACAGTCTATGAAGTCTTCTTCAAGACATGCGAGCTTCGATTCCCACAAAGATATTGGTTCCTTATTTGCGTCGTCGTGGGATGGCGCTGATTCAGCTTCAGCCTAAGGAAGTCTGCCATGTGATTTTTTTTGATGATCCTAGCCCGGGAGAATGGGTTCAAATTAAGTTGCAACATGCTTGAAGAGATAAGTCATGCAAAGAAGGGCCCAAAAGGCGGACTTTGGTATATAGCAAAAAAACCTATCAATGATTTATTTCTAGGAAGACGCCTAGGGATGAACTCGACTAAAACCAATTTTACTTTTATCTAGAAATCAACCACCTGTCCTTCGGGACCAAGGGTCATGCAGACCTATATTCTAGATGGTCTATATCGATTGGTGTGACAACTTCCAAATATCTTTTTCCCATTTGTTCTTATTTCATAGATGTCTCAATCTCAATTACTTCTTTCGATTTTATGTATCGATTGTGTTTATCGGCTAATAACTTGTTTCATATATTCTACCCCCTCCCCTTTGACCAGTGTTGATGATCTTTCTTCAGAGTATATGAGGAATCAGGAGATCTTAGAGAACAATACGTTGAACAAATGGAACACGTTTTCATGGGAAAGTATCTCTTGTTCCTGGATTTCATTGGCTCTGCATTCTGAGTCATCTTCGAGCAATTGGTAGAGTTAGGTTTTATGTTTGCATTCGAGCTTGTTGTGATTTTTATGTTGCGCGACCCTTTTCCATGTAGCCCATCTCTCATCCCTTCAGTTACAACCGTTATAAGGAAACCAAGATCATATCAGGAGGCTTGCAGAAACAAAGACGTTAAGAGTGGCTTAGGTTCTGAGGACCCTGGGAAAAAGTTGGAGATTCCAGCCCTAGTGGAACATTCGACTAAAGATGTCGAGATGATTGAGGTTTCTGACTCTTCTAGATATAGGGCTTCTCGTGGTAAGATTGGTGGTACTGTTAAAACCTTTGCTCATCTGCCTCCTGTTTGTCGCAACATTCAACACAAAGAGATCCCTTTCGACAAGAAATCGGACAAAAAGAGTTGCCCTATTGAAACTTTCCCAGTAGGGTCACATGACTTTGGGGGTTTCTCCTTTAAATTTTCCTACCCACGACAAGTTTCAATGATTGAGAGGCTGATCAAAGGAAGTACTACTAGGAAAAACTGTTGCAGGTTTAGTAAATCAAAAGGAATCTAGAGTTGATCCATAATGTGCTTAGGGGAGAATCTACGCTTGAATATGAGAAGGTCTAGTTGGAAGCGGACTGGGTGGCATTTCCTGTGGAGTTGAAGCAGATTGACTTTAAGGAGTTCAATGTTAAGAAGGATTGGGTTGAGACTTTGACCTCGTCCGAGTCTGATGATTGTTGTGGTGAATCTCCTAGGCCAACCTCTGCTCAGGTTTTTAATCCCTATGGTATTAACTTGCCTATTATTGATCCAATTGAGGTGAAGGTGATCAGTGCTGAGAATGAGAAGATGTTTGCTGAAGAAGAAATGGAAAATACTAGGACCGAGGATGGTAAGATGGATGTTGGGGATGCGTTGGATAAGGCCATGGAGGTGGCTGTTCAGACCGAGGTGATTGCTGCAACCAAAAATGAAGAATCCCTTGAAAGCGTTCAAAAGAATAAGGATGCAATGGAGTGACCGTTTGTGGTTTTCTCCCCCTGTACTTTTATCTTTGTCTGTTTCTGTGTTGTTCCTTTATGACATGTTTCCTGGGGAGTCTTTCACCCAAAAGCTCTGTTTCTTTTGGATCTTTTAAACTCTAGCTTTTATGAAATTGTTTGATTATGGAATCCTTGCTTCTAGTTGCGTGATTTTATTTTCGTTGTTATATCTTGCTCGTAGTCGTTTTATTCATATCGAATCGAATTCAAGTTTACTAGGTGTTACAATTTTTGTTTGAACAACATACTCGATTGTTTATTTAATGAAAAGTGTTACATTATGATATTATGTTTATTGCAGTATAGTAACATATTTATTCGAGAGGTCGAACGTTAAATGTGTGATAGACTTTTCAACCATTAAATATGTTTGTCATATGTTTCAATGCATTGTTGCGAGACGGGGCTCGGCTTTAGCGCTTACACAATGCTAAGGGTTGCTCAGGCTATTACCCATTGGAGGTGTGCGATGTATTGTATGATTGGCAAGGTCAAACAATGTATTATGCATTTTATTGCCTTATTGTAATTTTCGTGTTGCAGAATAAGGTAGAATGGAGTTAAGTTCTTAGGTTGTTTACCGTTTGTTCGAGAAGTTGGGTATGGTAGTATGGGTGTGGTGTTCTCTTTTCACTTTCATCTTGGTTATTGGTAGATAAGCGTGCGGAAGTGATTTGTGTATGTAACCTTTGCTGGTTGAGATCTTTGAAGCCCCCTTGTTGCTCTTGAACGCTTGTAAATGATGCTGGTAGTTGCGTATACCACTATCGTTTATTCGTGTTTCGTAGGTCAGTTGTTAGGAAAGAACTCTTCCGAATTATTGTAAGATTCATACTTTTCTCCTCCATGAAGTTGGGAGGAATATCAGCATAATTTGGTTGGTTGCGGGGAAAGTATAGTGTAGTTAGTCAGTTGTGAGGGGTGAGAGATGAGTTGCATCTTCCAGGTTCTTCAAGATATAGGGCAGGGTGAAGGATCAATTATATCTCCCCCATTTTTGGAGAAAAATGTAGGAACAAGGAGTCAAACGGATGGGGCAGGGTAAAAGAATCACTTACGTCTCCCCATATTCTTTTAAAAAATGTAGAAACAAGGAGTTGGAGGGCGAGGGCAGGGTAAAAAGATCAATTACATCTTCTCCATTTTCAGAGAAAATGTAGAGCTAAGGAGTCGTAGGGTTGAGGTAAGGTGAAAGAATTAGTTACATCTCCCCCATTTTTCGAGGAAAATTTAGATAAAATCGAAAAGATGTTTGTGCTTTATTTATAGTTAGAGCTGAACTCGATAAAATGAGTTGCCTACGTATCCAAAGATTTGGGATCAAGCCTCAGTCGTAGTTTACTGGTAGAGGTTACAAAAAATATATAATAAAAATGCAAAGGAAGAACATGGGGAAGTTCTCAACAATGATTTTTTTAAAGATGTTGAGCGTTTCATAGATGTCTCTCCTCATTCCCGTCTTTGTCCTCTAGTTCGTATACTCATGGTTTGATGATCCTTGCGACCTTGTACGACCCTTCCCATCTGATTTCTAATTTTCATGCGTTCTTTTCAGCCCGGGAAGGGAAAATTTCGCGTAGCACTAGCTCTCCTTCTATGAATCCTTGTTGCCTAACCTTCTTGTTATAGAATCTTGCCGCGATATTTTGATAAATTTTTAGCTGCACCATTGCTTGGTCTCTCGTTTCTTCAATTGTGTCAGCAATGTTGATGAGCATCTGGTTGTTTTTTATGTGTGTTTTGCAGTGCTAGCTCCCTCCTCAGGCTGGGTACTTATGTGTCAGCTAATATGATGGCCTCTGTATCATATACTAAAGCGAATGGATAATCATTTTTCCCCCTCCCGGGGTTATTATGTATGACCATAGTACTCCTTCTAATTCTTCTGCTCATTTCCCTTTATTCGCGTCAAGTTGCTTCTTGAGCCCATTTAATATGGTTTTGTGGTGGCTTCGGCTTGGCGTTTTCTTGAGGGTAACAAAATGTTGAGTAGGTAAGGTTGATCCTCATTCTTTCACAGAACACCTTGAACCTATTTGAGGTGAATTGAGGATCGTTGTCAGTGTGTATTTCGTAAGGGATACCATGGTGACATATTATGTTTTTACAAATGAAAGCCTCTATGTTCTCGGATTTCACCTTCGTATAGGACTCAACTTCTATTCTGTTGGAGAAATAATCGGCTATGACTAGTAAGAAACGCTTTTGCTTCGACCTGTGCATTGGACCGATTATGTCCATGGACCATTGCATAATAGGGTATGGTACAGTAATCGATTGCATCTCCTTAATTGGCTGGTAGATGAATGGTGTGCGTTTTTGACATTTCTCGCACTTTAATGTGTATTTCTCGCAATTTGTAATCATCGTTGGCCAATAATAACCACACCTCTTTATTTTGAACGCCAAGGATCTGCCGCCTGAGTGGTTTCTCCACGCTTCATCGTGAACTTCCCTTATTATCTTCCTGGTCTCGTGACCGAATATGCATTTTAAGAGTAGTCCTCGAACACTCCATTCATAGATGTTTCCATCTATATGAGTGTACCTTGCGCTTTTGGCTTTCAGTTTTCTTGCGTCCCATTTCTTTGGGGGTAAGATCTCGTCCTGGATGTATGCAAGTATCTCGATTTGCCAATCTATTTCTGCTTTGACCTCATCTGCTTCTAGGGGGATCTCATCCTTCTCCGTATCTTTTGGGTCGGGGTTTGCATTGTACTCTTCTATAGATTTTTGTATAACGCAAGTGGTCTTAGTTATCGTGATGATGGATTTGTCAATGGTCTCGATGAGGATGATTCTTATTTTCTGAGGATCCGTGGTTAATGCTCCCATTCGGTCGTCTCTTGTTTTATATTTCCCACTGAATTGGTTTGCCACTAATTGGGAGTCGTAATATGCGTTGATTTGCTTCGCTCCAAATAGCTGATGCCATACCAGCTATCATCGCGTCATACTCAGCTTCGTTGTTCGAGGCTGCAAAATTTAGTCTGAAGGATTGCTCAAGCACTTCGCCTGTTAGAGCAATGATTTGCACGCCTACTCTTGAGCTATGTTTGGAGCTTTATCCGTTGACATATAAGGATCATCTTGCTTCGGAGTACTTAATTTTGTTCTATATCTCGGGTGGTAATTCGATGAAGAAATCTACAAGCACCCAAGATTTCGCGCATATTCTTCTTTTGAAATCTATATCTTGTTTGCTCAGTTTGACATCCCATTTTGACAGTCTCGGGCTGTGCAGGATTGTACGCAACGGTTGGTTTGATAAAATGATGATCATATGCGATTCAAAATAGGATCTTAGCTTCCTCGTCGAGTGGACTACTGCCAGGGCCAACTTTTCTATCATTGGATACCTTGTTTTTGCGTAGTTCTTCGTATACTAGGACCAGGCTGATCACATGTATCAAAACTACTATGTACAAGAACAAGATTTCCCCTTCCTGTGGCTTAGAGAGCACTGGAGGTGTCATCAAGCAGTTCTTCAATTCTGTGAATGCTTGTCCGCACTCTTCATTCCAAATAAACTTCTTATTTCATTTGTGGAGATTATAGAATGGTAGACACGTGTCCGTTGATTTGGAGATGAAGCGGGTTAGCGCTGCCATGCGACATGTTAGCCTATGTACTTTCCTTGTGTTTTTAGGCGATGACATCCTCAATAGTGAATTGATCAGATTGGGGTTGGCTTTGATGCCACTTTTTGTTACTAGGTACATGAGAAATTCTCCCGAAGTAACTGCGAAAGTGCACTTAGCCGAATTTAGCTTCATCCCATAGGTGTTTAGGATTTGGAAACAAACGCGGAGGTCTTTTATGCTATTGTCATCGTCGGAGGACTTGATGTGCATATCGTTGATGTACACTTCCCTTATCTTCCCAAGATAATCTGAGAACATCTTGTTTACTAGGCGTTGATAGGTTGCCAGCGTTCTTCAAGCCAAAAGGCATCACCTGGTAGCAGTATATGCCCCTATCGGTAAGGAAGGATATCTTTTCTCTGCCATCATGGTGCATTAGTATTTGGTTATAGCCGGAGAAGATGTCCATTGATGTCTCTGTATTTTCATAGTTTTTAGAAGTCATTTAGCATCATTTTTAGGTCTTTTGGTGTTCATATGTCGCATTTATAGTTGTTATTGGCAAGTTTGTGATTTTTAGGAAGTTTTGCATTAGCATTTTCATATACATGCATTTTGGAGATTTTTCAGGAATTTCAGAAGCTTTTAGGATGATTGTTGCGAATTTGGAGAAGTAAAGGAAAATGCTTGGAACGGAACCAGCTCAAGCGTAGAACAAGTCAGGACTCAACCAGACCGTCGAGCCAAGACAAAGATGGCTCAATCACATCTCAGCCTTTGGCTCGATCCCGCGATAGAGCCAGGCCATCAATCAAGCCATCCATCGAACCATCCATCAAGCCAGGCTCGATCTCCTAAAGCCTAGCTCGATCCCGCAATCGAGCCATACCTTCTCTTCGCCTCGGCCTCAACTGCAGCTTGATCCAAGAACTTTCTCGGCTCGATCCCGTGATCAAGCTAGGACAACGCTGGCTCTATCCGGTGATTGAGCCAACCCAAATCTCATCTCGGCCAAGTCCCCACCTCTTTTCTTAGTTGTTGACCTTAGATCTAAAAATTTTTCTTTAGTAATTATGCTTTCAGGTTCTTCTGATTTTGCATCCTCCATGCTTTGTGAGTAGTGACTTAGGTTCCTTGAGGATGGGACATGGTAGTGTTGTTTCCTTGTTCCTCCTAGGTGTCTAAGCTTTATGGTTTAATAGATCCCTTCATTTCATTGCGCTTAATGCTCATTTCGACCTAGCCTGTTGAGATCCGATCTTGGGCACTTTGGCACCCGAAAAGTGTTCAATGAAGTGCCTGATATAGGTGATTTTAGAGATTTGCATTCCCTCTTAAGGAATTAGATGCTTAGGATATGCATCTTAGCCTAAGGAATTAAGTGTTTGGGAGGCTTATTGGCTTAGGTAGATGGTTCGTAATGCCTATTAGGTGTGTTTCCGCTAACGGAAGTTAGGTCTGGTTGTCATCTAGTTTGATTTCATTTGCCAAGGAATTGGATTTGATTGCTTTTGAATCTATCGTCTAGGGATTAGTTCATTATTTGAGGTATGTTACACACTTAGGGAGTTCGAGGAGGAACACTACCCAATTACCCCATCCTTAGGAACCCTTTCTTTGATTGCATCCTTTTCACTCTTTCATTTCATCTGTTTTTACTTCACTTGCCATTTACCCTTTTATTTAAGCATGTTTCCCTTTTTTCTGTTTTTAGTTCCTGTATGTTTCATTTTACTTAGGACTTGTTAGCATCCCCCATTTTTATATTTAACTTGAATCATTAGTTCCAATTGAATCTTGATTGTTAGCATCACACCTGATTGGATTGAGACTTTATCTATGCTACAATGATGTGATAATGTTGTGGATAAGGAATTGACACATAAAAAATCCTATTATCATCCATGAACGAGAGGAGTTTATATCTCGTTGTGGCTTCTACTAGTTGGTCTACGTTCGGTAGCGAGAAGCTGTATTTGGGACATGCTTTGTTTAAGGATGTGAAGTCGATGCATACTCTCCACTTCCCATTCTTTTTCTTGACTACCACGGGGTTTGCCAACCAGTCAGGGTATTTGACTTCAGTAATGGATCCTGAGCCTAAATTTTTTTTCACTTCGTCTTGGACCTCTTGAACTTGTTTGGCACCCAATTTGCGTTTCTTCTATTTAACCGGTTTGTAAATAGGTTGGCATTTAGCTCGTGAAATATTATATCCAAACTTATGTCGGTCATGTCTGCGGTACTCCACGCACAAGTATGTTTATTCTCTTTGAGGAAGTCGATAAGGTCTTCCTTCATGTCTTTTCGTAGTTTGGAACCTATCCCGATGCAGTGTTCTGGGAAATCTAGGGCAATGCAGTATTGTGTCACCTCATCCAACTTAGGTTATTCATAGCTGAGAGTTTATGGGGTGGTTGATTCCCTGATCTGTAATTGCTATAAGGCATTCTTTCCGAGCTGAGCTCGGCTAAGTAGCAAGCGCGAATCAACTTTGGTGTTGTGGTGAATGACGGTCTCCTAAAGTGTTATGCGGCAGTAGGATATAGTCAGGTTGAGGACCGGAGTGATCATCAACAAGACAATGTTGTTTTATCGAGGCGCTGGATGATCGCCTTATTCTTTTCTTAGAGCGACTTCGTTTGTTCCACATATTCCTTTGCCATTTTTATACTCAGTCTAGAAGGGACTGGTTTAGGCCATTTTTTATATCCAAACTCTTGAACATGGATTACATGGTTTTTCAGAGTGTCTGAATCATGCTGGTGTACGCTTCCGGTTGTGGTGGTATTTCTTCGGCCATGATAACAATGGATCTGGTTGTGATGTATCTTTGCGTAAGAGAATCTTAGATCTCCCCATAGACGAAACCAATTTCTTGATGACAGAATCCATAAAATAGATTTATCAAAGATTTTTTATGAGGAATTTGTAGATTTTGATATAATAAAGAAGAATCACAACTCAAACTAAATAGAAATGAAGATTGGTATTAATCGAAATGCTCAAAAGCTGAGGACCATTGGTGCAAATAAATGGAAATCTTCACATCTTCTCGGGTATGTCGATCGATCGATCCAAAGGTGGATCGATTGATCTGGAATTCAAGTGGAACGATCGATCCATTCATGTATAAAACGTTCTAAAGTCCCTGGTTTTCTCTGGACGAATGGATCAATCGATCTAGGGGTATATCATTCGATCTGCTTGTATGTGGATTTCTTCCTTCTGGATTGATCAACCAAAGGTGGATCGATATCTTCATTCTAAACTTAGCTAAAATGACATCTTTTTCTATGGAAAACTGTTCATTTGTTTCAAAATGACTCAAACACATATAAACTTGAAAAGACACCAAATTTGCAGAGAAATGCTTGGATAACGCAAAATAGCAAGCATAAATTCCCACTTAAAAGCGTCAAAACTGAGGAATATTATAAACCCGATTTGGTTTGGATTCTGGACCCTATACCTGTAAGACCAACTCGAGTCTTAATTTAAAAAATCATAAATTACGATAAGTGATAGATGGGATATATGAATCTGTTCTCCTACAGAGAATTGTGGATCGATCGATCCAGTTTGGATTAATCGATATGTATGGTCTTCATGTTTCTCTAGAATTTCCATATCTGCATCTTTTTAATCCCATCAGCTTCATCAATCAGAATTGCAACTATTGACTTAAAGTAACCTTTCAGATTGTCTTCTAATTTCCCGGGGAAAGTACCAATGTGTATACTTATAGAATCTATAGTTTGAGCTACTTGCATATCGAGCTCCTTGATATGACCAGAACAATGACTCAGATGTTTTGTTCAAGTCATTATACATGTTTTCTATCTTCACATTCAAATCACTGGTGTTTTGTTGCTGCCCTCCCAAAACTTGCTTCACCATCGTTTCCAACTTACTCTTTTGTGTAACTTGTGGTGGAGCTGCTTGTTTGAAAATAGGTTGAGAAGACTTTTGAAAGTTTCCCTGATGCTGCACTAATGTTTTTTGTTGAGGGTACACTTCGTCTTGGCGATTTTCTACATTGTTGGTTCGATAAGAAAGGTTAGGATGACTCCTAAACCCATGGTTGAAACCCTTGTTCTGATAGTTCCCTTGACCATTCATGTAGATAACTTGTTTTTGCTCAGCTTTGAGATCTTTTATAGCAAAACAATCAGTTTCTACATCTCCAGCCTCTTCAGGAAAGCTAACAAAATTTTGTTGGCTCTTTAGAAACTGAGCAAACATCCCCTTCAATTCTGCGATTTTAGAGGATTCTGAAGTGGATCCTCTTTTCTTTCTGTCATATTCTAGGCAATGATTGATGTTTCTTCCAACTAGGTTCTCTATCAGCTGATAGGTATCTTGGAAAGATTTGGTCATGAAATCACCATTGTTAGTTGTATCTAACAAGAGTTGGTAGTTCTGATCTACGCCTTTGTAAAAGGCATTAAGTAGATTCAGCTAAGAGAAGCCATGGTGAGGACAATCACAAAGATATTCTCTAAATCTTTCTCAAGCCTCATAGAAATACTTTACATAACCTTGCTGAAACTGAGAGATCTTGTTTCGCAGAATGTTGGTCCTAGTGGTGGTATAGAAGTGACTGAGAAACTTGACTCTACATTCTTTACAAGTTTGGATGTAGTTTGTTAGTAAAGATTTTAACCACCCAAATGCCTCGTGAGCTAGAGAGTGATTGAACAAGGTGCACAATATGTAATCTCTTGTGACTCCATTGATTCGATTAGTACCACATATATCCTCAAAACTATCAAGATGGTCCATAGGGTACCGATGCTAAGTAGCTAGACCATGGAACTGGCTCAAAATTTAACCTAAACTATATTGCAGAGAACATATCAAAGTAGTATAGAATTAGAGCTATTAAACGGGCTAGCATGCATCCATATGACACGCCCTGCGATGGACAGTTATTTTTTAAAAACCACAACAGGCTGACCCAAAGGACCGGGATTCATACTTATGGTGTCCAAACTTGCACCGCAAAGACTTACGGGTTAAGCGGGCAGCTCGTGGGTTAGATGGTTGTTTACATGTACAGATGTAGATAATAATTCATGAAGAAAAACTACTTAAAATGAACAAACTATATAAAATATTATAACACAATCTATATATGAATTCCATTAGACATAAACGTTCACATGCAATGATGCAATTTCAAACTCTCACGTCCAAACACATCTGAAAGTTTAAGAATGCCAAACCTAAACAAAGTTTCAACATTTCTAAATATTTGAACTCAATATGAAGCAAAAAAGCTACTTAAACATAAAATGACACATATATTAAATTAAATAATTGTTTCTCCATCAAGAAGAATCCACAACCGATTGTAAAGAGGGCAGTGTCTCGATTGCATTATCAAATTTCCTTAATTCTTCTACACATAATATTAAATAGCATATTTAGTATAAAACTCATGATATATATATATATATATATATATATATATATTATAATAATTATAAGTTTACCATTTTCATATGCTACAAAACTTCTTAACTAGTTACAACTACATATTAATGCTTGAACATTTTTTGGAAGAAGACAACTTTTATACTTGTTCAACATTCTAGATCCAATATTAAAAGACGACTCCGAAGCGACAATTGTGATAGGAATGCTAAGAAGGTCACAAGCCATGCTAGCCAAGTCTCCATGGCGTTGAGAGTTATCTTTCAAATATTTCAAGATATCCAAACTTAAAAAGAATTCACGTTGAGATGTGGTTCTTCTAGATATATTTCCAAAAACGACTCTTCATTTGAAACAACATGTGACTTTCAAAAGGCGAAGAAGTCCTATGAGATAAAAATAATAATGTTAGCATTAAGTTCAAAGCATAAAAGTAAAAGATTATAAAAAATGAAACACTTACATCATAATTCATAGAACTTTTGTTTTTTCTTTTAACTCATCACTGGCTTCATGTTGGGGACTTTCACGTATATTTGAAGAAGGAGACACAAACTTAGACTTGCTTTCATATGCTTCATAGAGAATACGAATTTTAGCACGCAAATGATTTAACTTTTCTTGACAAGTTCTCTTATCTAGTCTCAAAAAGAAATATTCTGCAAGTGTCAACTTCAGTCATGGATCAAACAATGTAGCCATTGTAAGACTATCACTATAATCTTTCCAATACTTTTCAAACTTCTCTTGCATAACTTCCACCATATCTCTTAATATCGAATCCCAATGAGACTCATTAGATTTCAACCACATTTGGATCTTCCAAACTTGCAAAAAATACAAACTTGAAGTTGGATACGTAGAACCTGAAATAAGGAGAGTAATAGCATCAAATGGCTCCAAAAGATCAGATATGATCTTCCCTTGTATCTATACATCATATATTGGAAGAAACTTGTAGTTTTTAGCGTCAAGGACTTTGAGATTAGCAAAAGCATCTCAATACTTGATAGCTTTATCATGCATATTATATGTATAGTTCCATCGAGTTGGTACAACTAAAATTAAATCAGTTTTAAGATTTATATCAACCAATTCAACACACTTTGCAAACAAAATCTCACGAGATGACGATGCTTGAACATACTTGAAGCTCTCTGATATCACTCGATTTAAAACCTTTTAGTGGGTATTTATACCTATTATTTAATGTTATCCGAGTGTTTTCCTTGTGTTTTTAGCATGTTTTCAGTATATTCGGTGTTTGGGACGTTCTGGAGCAAAAAGACGATTTTTGGACGAATTCAAGTGCAATTTGTTGATACCAGGTTTAGCACCTGCTCCCAAAAGCCCATTTTGACATAAGGCC
>OVBE01002992.1:0-28459 GCA_900406425.1 Iberis pinnata | reverse complement strand
TGAAAATTTCATTGCATCTTATGTGGCTGAGTCATGGAGAAAGTCTTATATTCAGTGATGTGGACTAGATACTACAGTACAAGATTATCTTNGGTGTGGACTAGATACTACAGTACAAGATTATCTGAGAGATTACAAAGAAGAATTGAGGATTATCCAACCTTGAACGAGTCATCGCTTAGATACATGGAATGATTCTCTATCTTAAATAGTTTCGTTAATGGCATTTAACGTCCGTTTATTTTTCAGTGTAAACTTGCAAATTCAAAAAGTAGATCTTTTATTAAGATCACATAAATTAGTTCGTGTATTAATATGGCAACGTAAAAAGTTCATGTATTAAAGAGTCAACAATAAATAAGTTCGTGTATTTTTAAGTTTTTCTCCGTAAAGTTAATTAACCACGATTAACTTCCGTTAATAACATTTAACGGACGTTAAATTAATCGATGTAAACTTGCAAATTTGAAAAGTTTATGTATTATTAAGGTCATCCAAATTAGTTCGTGAATTAAAATAGTAACGTGAAAAATTCGTGTATTAAAGAGACAAAATTAAATAAGTTTGTGTATTTTTAAAGTATTTTCCCTTAGAGCATCTCCAAAAGCCCCCTCAAATCCTCAAATATGAGGTTTCTCCTTCTCCAAAAGCAACTTCAAAACCTCAAATTTGAGGTTCCAACATTTTAATTGTAATTTAACCCTCAAACTTTTAAATACTTATAAATAATTTTGTTAAGTTTTTTTTTTTATCATTTTGATCCTTATAATTTTATATAAATCAATTTCTTACCTAAAAACTTCTTATATAATTTTATATAAATCAATTTCCTACTCGATTTCAACAATTTTTAGCTCGTAATATGCAAATTAAAAATAAAGCGACTCATTTATCACTTCGGAATGCATTGGTTATATATGGGAGCACTTCGGAAATAGCTATGATCAATAATTTTTGTTTTTGTTGTATTTTATAATTTAGTTTTTATGTGTTTTTAATGTTTGATGTAATTTTATAATATAATGTAATGTTTTATTAAATAATATTGTTTGTAATATATATAAAATGTATGTTTTAGCTTTTTATAAAAGTATTACAACTTTAATTATAAATAGTTAAAATTATAAGGATTATTTTGCAAAATACTAATTTTCAAAACTTTAAATTTGAGGTTTCTTTTTGGAGTGAAACATGAAAAACCTCAAATTTGAGGTTCCTTTTTGGAGATGCTCTAATCGATAAACAAGAAAAGTATTTACAACTGCAAATACAAATTGTACGGCCAAGTATAAAAAGAAAACGACGACAAGCTTTTAAGGATGTTCCTCTGTTAGCTCTTTAATTAGCGCTTCGACCTGTCGTCTGTAAACAGGCATGAAATGATCGCTTATCATCCTCTGCGATAGTCTCACCTTACTATACAGTGATCTCGGCGTCAGAAAGATTCCTACTCTACCTTCCTCCACCGTCTCAGGTCTCTCGGAGGCAGGACCTTCTTCTTCGTCGTTGGCCTCGGGCCGGACCGTCACAATGTGCATGATTTTCCCAGGAGGGAGGAATCTGTGAGATTCTTTCATTTCAGGCGTCCGGATCTCTGCCTTATCAACACCAGCCTCTGCAATTACGGCTTCTTCTTCTTCTTTGATTTCTTTTGCTACATCAGCTTCTTCTTCCGGCAGCTCTGAAGATTCGTGGTATAGGTCATGCTCCAGCTGCTGCCATAGTTCAGCTTCAGTCATCCGCTCTTCGCGTGTTTCGATTTCTACTGGATCCTCACACTCATCAAGATCAGTGGCTTCAAGACAAGCAGCGGTTTCATTATACTGAGAACACTCAGCTTCCGTAGAATTACTACTTGTGGTAGCAAGAAGATGATCTGAAGTCTCGGGTCTACTTTGGGACATTGCTTCGGAAGAATCTAACTGATGTTCTGAGTTCGATTGAGAAGTAGGGGCTCTGCGCCGAGGTCCAATACATGACCAAGAAGATATGCTTAGTGCAGGACGGGTTAGCATACTCTGAGCTCTTCTCATCACAACCTATATAAAGTTTGATTTACTCAGAAACGTTTTGTGTCTAAAGAGCTGTTTAAGTTCAGAAGCATATTCAATGTAGTTTATTACCTGTGTGCCACTAGACACTGGGCGTAACATTGCACCAGCACCAGCGACTTTTGCTTTGGCTGTGGCCATAGATGGAAGGCGTGATCCTAGAGCTGTTGCTGAGCGATAAACAGTGCTGAGGATTCGAGTGCGTTCAATTTGATTTCTCAGATCATTTAGCCAAGCAGATGCTGTTACCTGAAAGAGGTGGGAAAGGGGAGAACAAAGGGATTATCTCAAGAGGAAACATAATAATGTTCACCTAAGTTTACAACTGAAGCATGGGGGGAATTCTATGAAGCTAACCTCAGCACGCAAGTCATCTACTGCTGCGGCAGAAAATGTAGGCACTAGATCAGCTCCATTTATAACAGATACGATGAAGTCATTCCCAGAGTCGGCTAATTCCCAAGTCATACAAGCAGCTGAAGGACATAGGAACAAAAGCTGGGTCTTAGATCTGATAAAAAATATCAATAGATACAACCTAAAATTACGTTCGATGAAAAACCTGGAGCAAATGTAACACATGTAGCTGTAGAGAGCGTTTTCTGCTCCCGCAATATATATGTTAAAAGTGCAGCTGTTCCACCGCCCAGAGAGTGCCCTACAATCTGACAACATTATACAGAAAACATAAAATGTATGGGGAGTGACAATCTTTAGTTTGAGACAACAGTCTTTAGAGAAAGGTGAAATCTAATATAGAGAACAGGCTACACAAAGTACCTTAATTTTGTAATCTGGATGTTGCTCAAGACCCTTGAGAAGACACGGGGTGGCAAGTTTTGCTATACACCGGGCAGCAGCGACCATACCACAATGTGCATATCCTAAGACCAAATTGCTGACCCCTCTCTCGTTTACGACAGTATGATGGAATGGCACGATTCCTCCTGTTGCAGCCGTCAAGGTGTCCTTAATGCTATGTGTTCCACGGATCAACAGTAGAAAACATTTTGTATTGTGATCAACAAGAACCGTAAAAGCTGGCTTCAATATCTGCATGATGCGAAATTTCAAAACTATTTCTCAATTCCTATGTCAAAAAGGCCTAAAGTGTGAGTGTTGTTATAGTTTACTTTACCCCAGCTTTGGGCTCGTGAATTAGGACATTTTCTTTTGTGAAGCCGGTCTCTTCTAAGAACAACGGAAAGGGCTTTTTGGAAAAATGCCAACACAATGTCAACAAGTGCAAATAATATCTGAGTTCATTGGCTACTTCTGATCCTTTGAGTTCTATACTATCTTTACCACCAAATACACGATCAACATGTAGAAGACCCTGCGGTTTTGGTTACACAATTACAAAATGTTCCAACTTTGAAGACAAGACGATTAATATAATCAAGAACTTGTAACTATTATAAAAATCAACAGAGGTTTTACCTGCCTCTTGATGAGAAAATTGATACCAAAAGCAAGATCCCCAATAGGCCACTTCCCGAGAGTCTCGGAGTAAGTAAAACGAAGAGTCTCGGAAAGAGTAGAAATTGTCTCCAACCAAGTTGCTGGAGCTTGAATAAGTCTATGTGAAACACGGTCAATCCTTAAAGGAGAACGAGTAGCAGAAGCTTCAGAGTTCTCATCATCAACATCAGATGGACCCGCTATTAATTTCCGGTTCAACGTGTAATATAAAAGAGCAGCTGCTCCCGCTGCTGTGGCCATAGTTGCAGTTGCCATGATCAATCTATACCTCAAACATCAATGAAACAGTTTGGTACCAGAAAAAGAACAACAAAATTACTCTGTTGCTATATAGCGTTTAAATGGCACAATTTCAATCGAAAGAACGCATAAGCTTTCTTATGAATCTCCGACTTGTGCTAAAAAAATCTCTAAAACATCTTAAAACTGGAAAATTGAATGCAATTTCCAACCAAGGGACACTCTTTTAAAGAATCATCCCAAAAAAAAAAATAATCATTAATAGAAAAATCTCACTTTCCTAAGATTTCTTAAGGAACTATAACAAACCCTACTCATGATAACTATAAAACTGATACAGCTAGCTTAAATAAACTACAAACAATATTATTGAATGTGATTAAACTTGAAATTTAGCAAGACTAATTGCAAAGGAACATGATTCGTGAGCTGAAAAGAAGCCGAACGAAAAACCCTAAATCACCCAAACATCGCATCGATTAAAAGAAGAAATTATATGGCAATCGAACCTGAAAAAGGAGGAACAAATCGTGACCCTGATTTTAGGGGTTTTAATAGCGGAGAAGGTAAAGATTACTAAGGTACGATCCCTCTTATCAAGCAAGAAAATTCCTTCACCCCTCTCACGGGAATTACAATTTTTTGGGTTTTGTGTTTATTTTTGCTTTCTTTGGTTTGTTCCAAACACCAGATTTTTATCATATATGGAAAAAAGTATTGATATCCTCTAAGCTACATGGAAAAGAAAAGAAATATATGAAAATAATATATTTTAAAATGTGACCTAATAAATATTGATTAAATTTAAAATAATATCAAATCCTCTATTTTCATTCTGTTTTTAATCAATTTTATCAAATATTTTGTCTCCAATTTTGATTTTCGAAAAAAATATTTCAAAATCAAATATCACAACATAAGTTTCATATAATAAATCAATTTGATCACTCTAATATTTTATAATTATATTTGCAAATCGTATTAACAAAATTTATGTAACTATAAATTTTATTTTTAAACATTAATTCAAAAATACGCAAATTTTGAAAATATTAAAGATACATTTTTTTTTTTTACTTTTCTTCTTCCCTCTTCTTTCTCAGGAAATAGAAAATTCGACGAAACAAAAATTCATAGTGGCGTTCAAAAAATAAGCGCGTGCACCACATTCATCGGACTCATCGGCGACTCTAGCGTCGGCAAGCTCCCATGCACTTATTTCCGTAGCTGAATTCTCTCTTCTTTCCCTTCTCTACTAGATATCATCGGTTCCATAAAAAAGGTTGAAGCTTTAGACGGCGAGCGGATCCGAAAAACCTACTTGCAACGCTTTAAATCAAAAGACGGCGAGCCTAGAGAGGGAAGACCTTAAGACAATCATTTCTTCATCTGATAGAAAAATGTTGTACTTAGAGTATCTTCAACCCAACTCTATTATAGAGTAAAACTCTATTTTATAATATATATTTTTCCAACCCAACTCTATTTTCTACTCTATAATAGAGTTTTTACTTTTCTATTTTATAAATGGAGTAACCCTAATCTCTACTCTATTTTAGACTGAAATTTTTTTATTTGCAAGATAATCATTTAATTTTTATATCTTTTTATATTTTACCGATTTTTCGTTTTTAATTCACTAAAATAAAATAATAATCAATAATTTAATAGATATAATTAACACACTAATAATAACAACAAATAAAAGATAAAGAAGCCTATATATCACTTTGAAATGTTTTGATTGATCATTTGTGGAAGAAATACACCAATGAAGTAATGATAATAATTGAACCAAAATTATGTAATGTTTTTATATTTTATGATGTAATGTTATTTTAGTTATGTTATAAATTTTTTATTTAAATAATATTATAAAATTTTATTATTTTCAAGAATATAAAAGATTTGAGCTCATTTTGAAAATTTTACAAATATATGATATAATTGACAATTAGTTTGAAAATGAGAATATAATATATTTGGAATATTCTTTTATAGAGTAGAAAATAGAGTGATGTGCTGGAGCAAAACCCAACTTTACTTTAGAGTCACTTTATAATAGAGTGGAAAATAGAGTAATGGGTTGAAGATGCTATAATTTCAATGGCGGCAAGAGGACAACTGTTGGGGGTAGGGGCGAGAGATAGTCGACTGGATCTGAAGACTGTGGGAACCGAGATTTGCGTTATCAATTTTCGTTAGTTACGGAAAATCAGAGATAACTCTAACTATCCAAAGATCCCAGATTTATGTGAGTTGAACGATATTAAGACCAGAATACGATAAATAATAATAAAAGTAAGAGAATTAAGAATACGAAAGAGGGTAAAGATGTTTCATATTCCGAATCGTATGAGCGTGTTACAATCAGATGATAGTCCTGACTGCAAGAACTGTCGGTGAGTATATCCTAGATCTAACAACAGAGACTGATAGCCTAATTGAGTCGTAGCTCTCTAGGAACGGAAAATAGCATAAAAACGCTAAGTATTTTTGGTGCAGAAAGTTGAACGTGTCGAAGATCTTCCTCCTCATATCTCTTATATAGACTATGTAGCTTGTACGTTTTCCTTTTCGGCCCCTGATTCTTCTGCATAAATATTTCTTTTCTTATGCGGAAACATTCCTAATCTGGATTCCTTCCATTTTTGTATGGCTTGCGAAACAAGTTGTGACCGTCATCGTACTTGGACCGAACTCTCACCTAGAATCGTAAGAGGGTTGTTTATTGCATTTTAGGCCTCATTAGACCGTTATCGGAGAATCGGTATTTTGTACGACAACACGATACAGAATTCGCGACAAGTTAGCCGTTACCATTTCATATGATTAAGTGGCAGAAACACTTTCTTCCGAATGTTCCGGAGAATGATACTTTTAATCGTATAGTTGAGATAATCATTGGCGTTTACGTTAGCAGTCATCATTTTATACGATTATAAATTATACGAAAGGATTTCATGAGTCTTCCGCAAATCATAAGAAATAATCGTATAGCTAGGGTAACTTCGATGTTTAAGATAATCGTTATCGTTTACAAGAATATTTTGGAATTTATATGAAAAGAATAAGTTTTACGATTTTTATCGCAGAACCCCAACGGAAACTCGAAACGATACGTAACAAAAGATCGGAGGTTTGTGATGAAGTCAACTCGAGAGCTGAATCTGCGAGCTGGATCTGGAAAATTGGATATGCGAGTTGGATCTTACAAGCTGGATCTGCAAGCTGGATTCAGCGCGCTGGAACTGCGAGCTGGATCTAGCGAGCTGGATTTGCGAGCTGGATTTGCGAGCTGGATTTGGGAGCTAGATTCAGCGAGCTAGATATGCGAGCTGGATCTGCGAGTTGGATCTACGAGCTGGATTTGGCGATCTGGATCTGCGAGCTAGATCTAGCGAGTTGGACCTGGCGAGCTGTATCCAGCGAGTTGGATTTGCCGAGCTAGATGTATGTTGTTCAACGAGTGTGTATTTTCGTTTGTCTGTAAACAATATTCAGAGCTAAAAAGTTCGACCGAAGACTTTGATTTCCTTGTTGTTGTTCCAAAACATATCCGTCAATGTCTTTCGTATATCACAAGCATTGACTTCGGGTATGCTAGCTTTGCATACGCGGATTATCTCGCCTCGTTCAAACCTTAGTGATAGGAAAACCCGGTGAAAAAAACCTTATCGACTAAGGACAAAAGAGTACGGAGATAATCGTTAAGTGATATTGAACGATCGTTGCTTGGGTCTTCTGAAACATGTTCCTTATGATGTTTCTGGAAATCTCATGGCTTATTACATTGATCGAGATGATACAACTAGTGCAGTTTAATGTGCGGATCGTGTGATTACTTCAACGATGGTTTTTAGACATCGATTTTCTCATGACCAATTTTGACACCAACAGTTAGTCCCCCAGCTTGTAAGAATCATTAAAGTGTTCTTGCGAGGTATTAGTTAAGTAAGTTAGGAAGGATAGATGGCTTAAAAATCTGAAGCTTTATCACATGCGGCTAGACATCGTTGTGGGTGACTAGATTTTGTCTTGGGTGACCAGACTTCGTCGTGGGCGACCAGACTTCATCGTGGACGACTAGACTTTGTTGTGGGTTACCAGAATTTGTTATCGTGGAATACTAAACTGCATCGTGGACGACCAGATTTTGTCGGGCCAACTATACTAGGATTACGACCAGTTCAAGCAAGTACAATAGTCCTTCGGGAAGTATCGTGCGTTTCGTGGTCCCGTGGGTATTTTGTGGTGCACTCAGAGTCCGGATTACTTATGCAGTAGGGAGATCGATAAGATGTTTGGGTACACGCGAAAGTGCGTAAACGCAACATCTTCAATCCTTCTGATCAAAGGGGAGATTTAGGAACACTAGGCTTCGATTCCTGTTCCTCTTTACTCGGAGGATATCGGGACTATCGGGACTTTGGCGAATCGTGTTCCAGTTATTTCTTTCCTTGTTAGTGAAGAGCGCGGGTTCGTATATAGGAAGTTTGTTTCCTGTTTATGATCTAGTCCGAGTGTGGCCATTTTTAGTCTAGTAAGATAGGTCGTAGGTGGTTTTGAATCATGTCGCCTTGCAGATTTTTATAAAATGGATTATATTTAGTAATTATGGTTTAGCTGTTGAGAAAAACTTATGAGTAGTCAATTCGTATTCTGTTTTCTCATTTGTGTCTACGTTTAGCTTAACCATTTTGGGTGCGATTTTTTCAGAAAATCTAATTTTTGAGTTATGTGGATATGCGTGTATGAGCGACAAGACATGTTTAGGGATCTCGTATTAGTTTTTGTTACTATTTCTAGAGATTTAGAGACCAATGTGTTAGGTTTAGGGCAAGACCTAGGTTTACTCTCGGTTTGAAGGGCTGCAGTGACTATTTAGGCTTACGTATCCTGTTACGATTTCAACCTGATTGCATTTCGACATTAGAATTTGCGATAGATTCGCATCAATCATGAACCGATCATATCTCCGAAGACAATTTCTAAGCCGTTCAGACTATTTGTTCGTTTTGGTTCTAGAGTCTGTGCAGACTGTGTTCGTACGAGTTCGAAAGTTTGTTGTAATCAGCAACAAACACGATGGTATATGCTATCGTATTGAGTTTTTGCGGAGGATGTGCGTTTGAGAAGATGATAGTGTGTATGGCTGTTTGTTCTTCCAAGATGGCATTTTCATCGAGGAAGACATTTTTGTCAAAAAATGGTTATTCAGGCATTTGCGACGTCTCGCGATGCTGAAGATTAATTTTTCTTTTGATATGCCGCATTTTTTGTTCAAAATGTTCATGGGTTTGAAGATGTTCTAGCGGTGTTGTAAGGGTTCTCTTTTAACCTTTCGGTGGAAAAACGATTTTGTTTGTTTGCGGATGTTCGCATCCAAAATTTTTGTTTTTGTTTATATGTTGAATTGTTTGATTTGTATTTTATTTTTTAGAGTCGTTTTGTAAGCGTTATCCGATTGTCGAGCTTAACTTTACGAAAGTTTTCCTGTAAAATGTTGTCGAGTTTAATTATACGAATGTCGTTCCGAAAGTTGTTCCGTAAAATTTTGTCAAGTTTAATTTTACGAAAGTTGTTTCGTAAAATATTGTCGAGTTTAATTTTATGAAAGTTATTTTGTAAAATATTGTCGATCTTAATTTTACGAAAGTTTTTTCTGAAAAATGTTTTCGAGTTTAATATTATGAAATTTGTTCAATAAAATGTTGTCGAGTTATTTACTTGGACCTTTTTGAGCGAATCATGGATTGATGTATTTAGCCGTGGTGTGTCGAGTACGTTTGTGGGTCGTAAGAAATATAGCGAAAATTTCTGAGTAAGGATGCATTTTTTATTGCAGAAAAGTTTCAAAAATATCGAGTAAGTGAATGATAATATTTTGAAATATGGAAGTATACGAGTATATGTATACGTACCGGCTCCCCCTTTTTTGAGAAGAGGGACAACTGCATTTTTCTCATAAAAATTGCCTACGTACCCTTTTCGGGGATCAAGTCGTCTCATAGTTCAATTTGTTGCCGTGAGTTTGATTACTCGTTTGCGATGCGGTGTCGTCCATTTCAGATGCGATAACTATAGCTGGGTCGATGACTTTTTCGAGTGTTGGTTGCATTGTTTCTGGAGTTGACGAATCTGGTTCATTTTCTTTCGAAACGTTTTCAGTTGACGACAAAGTTACCTTTGCTCGTTTGGGTCTGACATTCGGATGCAGAGTCTTGCTTGTTTCTAGCATCCCCAGATTGCGGATATTCCATGGGGCGTCGGGAATTTGATGCCTAAGTGGTAACTCAATATAACTACTCTCATGGAGATTATCCAGGATGTTCTGAGAATTACGTTATAGATGGTCGGATGGTCGACTACTACAAATTCGACGATTTTTGTGACTTTTTTTGTCGCGATCGGGAGCTAGATCGACACGAGAATCATCATTGTCATGCCGGAGAAACCAGTGAGAGGTTTTGGCATGGGCGTGATTTCGGACAGTTTGACTCCCATTCTGTTTAGCTTATCGCGAATGGTTACGTTTACGGTACTTCCTGTATCAATGAGGACTCTGGCGAGTTCGAGGTATCTTATAACGATATCGATCACAAGAGGGACGTTATGAGTGGTGTTGGTTCCGACATCTTTGCTTTCTTCGAAAGTAATCTCGTTACTTGGAGAATTTGAAGATGTGAAAAGGAGGTGATCGGGCCAGTTGGCGCTCGATTTGGCTTTGCGATGATACTATTTTATTACAGAAACGCTGTCTTGACAGTACTACAATCTTTCGATAATAGTGTTTACTCGGCGACGATTGATATTGCTTCCCTTTTCCTTAGACCATCTTTCGCGTTTTCCTTTGTTCGGGGACCGTGAGGAGCATTGCTACCTTGTTTGCGTTTGATCAGACCTAGGTTGTCGATCGATTTCTCTCATGAGGTCATTTACACTAGATATTTCCAACATTTTTTCAGTCAGCAGCTTTGCCGTTAGCCTTGCCCCGAGAACTTTGTAGTTTGCGGTGGAATGGCCTTTCGTCTTATGGAATTCGTATAAGGCGTTTTCATCGTTGGTTGTGTTCCTAATCCAGGTGTTTCCAGATGTTCGTCCTTGTTCATACGACATATTTATAGCATAATTATGCCCTCCCTTAAGGTCCTCCCCTTCGTGATGGACGTACTTGTCGTTACGATAATTTTTCTTTTTCAACCCAGAGGGAGCGTCTTTTGCGGACGCTTTTGTCGGCTTATGCTTTTGAGACAAAACTTTCATCTCTTCTCCGATGTTAATAAAATATATGGCTTTATGCAAAGCGTCCTGGATCGTATATGGTTTTTCGAGAGCTATCCACTTTCTAAATTTATATTTGTACCAGAGAGTCTAGCGGAGCGCATCCACAACTACCTTGTCGCTAACACTGCTGACTCTTGACATCACGATTTTGAATCACCTTATGAAGTGTCGGAGAGATTCGTCTTCTCTTTGAGCGAGGATCCAAAGATTGACGTCGAAAGTTTCCCTATCCATGAACATGGAGTACTTTAAGGAATTCCAAGGAGAGTTGTCGGAATTTTGCGATGGAGTTCCGCTTTTGTCGATAAAACCATTCGAGGACAGCCCCTTGGAGATGTTCAACGAAAAAGAGGCAAAAACTAGGCCTTTTTCGCCTTCTCTTGGTTTTGACCTTCCCATCGTGATTTGGAAAGTCTATAGGTAGGCTTTCGGATCAGTGGTGCCGTCGTACATCATGAATTTACTTCCAGGGTCTGAGATCTGGGCGTTAGTCATACGAGCTGTGAACGGAGTTTTCCGAGCCTCTTCGAGGAGTTGGTCGATTTTCGAGGCCACGCTAGTAGTGCGGTGAATTTGCAACTTTACTTCCTGTATTTATGCTGTTGTTTTTGCGAGGGATTCGCATATTGCATCTAAATCATCTCAGTAGCCTTATGAGCTTGTCGGTGTTTGTTATGGATTATCCGAGCTTGTTCCTTGGCTTGTTTCTCTTGCTCCACACAAAAGATATTTTCCTCTTCCTTGGTCATGGGCTTATCGAGTCGAAGATTTTTTCGAGTCGAACGGTCTCTAATTCTCCTAGGATATACGTATGCATCTTTGTCTGACTCTTTAGACGATTCACTGAGCTCTAGACTGACTCGTTCGTCTCCATTATCTTTTGTTCCCTCATCGAGAGGTCGACGGTCGTTCGTGGTTTTGAGCGTAGCATCAAGAGTTGTCTAATCAGAATTTTGCCCCGATAGCTCTTTTTGCGCATTTTGTTTTCTGTCGAGCGGAGTCTCAAAATCAAGTCTTCTTCCGTGGAGATTGGTTGAATAGCGTTGGAAGATGGCTCTTATTTCGTAGTTAGGGTTTTAACTTGTTTCGTGAGAGAGCTCGTCAGTTTGTCTTGTTTTTCTGACTTCTTTTCGAGACTCGAGAACATCTTTTTAATCTCCTCGAACGCCGCAGGGTTTGCAACAGCGTTGATTGCGGTGTTGTACGTTGGCGGAGTTTGCTCAACATTGTCGTTTGGCGGAAGAATATCATGAGCTGGTTGGTCGTTTTGAGTTTTGGTATTCATGCTTCTGAACTTATTGTTTGACGTGAAAGAAATCACTTGCCCCCTCATTTTAGCGCCAAACTGTGGGAACAGAGATTCTCATTGTCTATTTCAGTTACTTACGAAAAATCAAAGATAACTCTAACTTTCCAGAGATCCCGGATTTCTGTGAGTCAAACGATTTTAAGATCAGAATACGATAAATAATAATAAAATTACGAGAATTAATAATACGAAAGAGGGTAAAGATGTTTCATATTCTGAATCGTATGAGTGTGTTATAATTGGATGAAAGTCCCGGCCGCAAGAACTTTCGGGGAGTATATCCTAGATCTAACAACAGAGACTGATAATCTAATTGAGTCGTATCTCTCTAGGAACGGAAAATAGCATAAAACGTAAGTATTTTTGGTGTGGAAAGTTGAACGTGTCTGAGATCTTCCTCCTCATATCTCTTATATAAACTTTGTAGCTTCTCCGTTTTCCTTTTTGGCTTCTGATTCTTTTGCGAAAATCTTCCTTTTCTTCTGCGGAAACATTCCTTTTATGGATTCCTTCCACTTCTTTATGGCTTACGGAACAAGTTGTGTTCGTGATCGTACTTTTGCCGAATTCTAACCTAGAATCGTAAGTGGGTTGTTTATCGCGTTTTAGGCCTCATTGTGCCGTTATGCGGTTTAGGAAATTTTACGATTCCTATCGGAGAATCATTCTTTCGTACGACGACACGGTACAGAATTCGTGACACGTTAGTTGTTACCATTTCGTAAGTGGTAAAAACACGTTCTTACGACGAATCCGGAGAATGATACTTTTAATCGTATAGTCAAGATAATCATCAACGTTTAGGTTAACAATTATCGTTTTATACGATTAAAACTTATACGAAAGGATTTCATAATTCTTCTGCAAATCATAAGAAATAACCGTATAGCTAAGGTAACTTCAGTGTCTAAGATAATCGTTACTGTTAACACGACTATTTTAGAATTTATACGAGAAGAATAAGTTTTACGATTTTTATCGCAGAACCCCAACGGAAACTCAAAACGATACGAAACAAAAAATCAGAGGTTTGTGAGAAGTCTACTCGCGTGATAAATCTGGCGAGCTGGATCTGCTAGTTGGATATGGCGAGTTGGATCTGGCGAATTGGATCTAAAAGCTCGATCTGGCGAGCAGGTTCTCGCTAGGTGGATCTGCGAGCTAGATCTGCGAGCTGAATCTAGCAAGATATATCTGGCAAGCTGGATATGCGAGCTGGATCTGGCGAGTTGGATATGCGAGCTGTATATGCGAGCTGGATCTGCAAGCTGGATATGCGAGCTGGACCTGGACAGAGGATCTGCGAGCTGGATCTGGCGTGCTGGATCTGCGAGCTGGATATAGCGAGCTGCACCTGGCGAGCTAGATCTAGCGAGCTGCACCTGGCGAGCTAGATCTGGCGAGCTGGATCCGGCGTGTTGGATGTCCGTTGTTCAACGTGTGTGTTTTCGATTGTCCGTAAATAGTATTTTGAGCTAAAGAGTTCGTTCGAAGACTTTGATTTACTTGTTGTTGTTCTGAAACATATCCGCCAATATCTTTCGTATATCACGAACATTGACTTCGGGTATGCTAGCTTTACATACGAGGATTATCTCGCCTCGTTAAAACTTTAGTGATAGAAAAACTCGGTGGAAAAAAACCTTCTCGATGAAAGACAAAAGAGTATGGAGATAATCATTTAGCGCTATTGGACGTCGTTGCGTGGTTCTTCCGAAACATGTTCCTTACGATCTTTTCGGAAATCTCGCTGCTTGTTATATTGATCGGGATGATACGACTAGTGCGTTGATGTTCGAATCGTGTGATTACTTAAACGGTGGTTTTTAGACATCGATTTCGTCATGACCAATTTGGACACCAACAAAGACGCATTGAGGTGTCCCTGGCTTCCAAAAACCTACTTTCTTTCCCCGAAGCAACATGTGGCGTTTGTGACCGATTCTTCCTCCTCCCTCTTACTTGCGCTTGGCGAGTTACAGTGTCTCTCGAGAGAGCCTCAAACACTGTTTCTTGGAGCTTTCTCTAGTTCATAGGATATTCTTCTCTGGTAAAATCCGCGGTTAACTGCGCGGTTTGGCAAAAGAGTTCTTCTTTTTCCCTTAAGTTACTAGGTTTTTAATGTATTGGGCTTTGGCCCACTTGGACCCTTAGGAAGCTTTTTATCAAATCTGTGTAATTTTGGGTTTTTTGGGTTTGGATTGGGCTTAGGGTTGGGCTTTTGGGTATTCGGTTCGGTTTCGGGTCGGAACCATTCGATATTAGTTCTTTCGAATCCTAAACTTAAATATCAAATCATTTCTTTTCAAATTTTCGATTATGTTCCGGTTCGGTTCTCATTAATTTCGGCTCGGTTCGTTTATGTTAGAGGAACCACAAAAAGTACGCAAAATTTTCAGTTCTTAATCGGTATCAGGTATTACATACCCGAATTACAAACATACTAGAATAGAATACCCGAAAATTTATAATGAAAAATACCTGATAATAGAATAAAATATCCGAAAAACGAGAAGTACGTGATAATAAAATAAAATACCCACAAATTTAAGACAAAAAATACCCAATAAAAAATAAAATATCCAATAATACGAAAAAGTTCTCGCTAATATAATTTGCTAAGTGGCTAAACCTAACCCGCAATATAAATGTATATATATATATTGGGTATTCGATTCTACCCATCGGTTCTTGGTTCGGTTGAGGTTACTCCCCCGATGTCCATAGTTCTTCATCTCAAAAATTATCGAGTAATTTGGGTGGAACCGAAGCTGATCTAAAACCGTCTTTTCAGCTCTTCGATTTCGAATCTTCGGTTCCACTTTCTTTACCCATCCATAACTGACTAGTGAGCTTGAAATCTAATGGACTTTTTGGATGTCATACTTATTAATATATAAACACTTTAATAAAAAAATTAATTTTGAAATAAAAAGTATTATAATTTCTTTTATTAAATAGCATCGTTTTGATCATATTTAAACTTGTAAATATTTGAAAAAATAAATACAAAAATTAACAAAGATCAAAACTTAATAGTTGCGTTATCTATATTTAAAATATCACTTATTATGTTTAAATATCACACACTTCAAAATGTTTCAAAAATACTATTCAATTATTATTTTTAAAAAATACTACAAATATAAAAAATAAATTTTAAAATATAAATTTATGAGTTTAGATTCATAAATTATAATATTTTTTTTTTAGTTTTTAACGGAGTAAGATTTGATTTTGAAAATTTAATATTTAAATTTTAATTTTAAATTATTTAAATTTATGATATTTTCGGAATAAAAACAATTATATGATATTTTTAGAAAAATTATGATATTTTTAAATAAATAAATTATATATAGTATTTTTAATATATCTAATTTTTATGGTATTTTTGAGAATCCATTCTTTCTACTATCCTATATAAAACTAATATCTTATTATATAAAGCATAATGTGTTAAAATTATAATTCACCAGATTATGACACGTGTCAGAATTAACTAAGATCGTGACACGTGTTAAACATTATAGAAAATTACCATATTTTATTTTCTATTTTTCATATATTATTAAATAGAAAATTTAAAGAGATAAATATGAAAAAATAAAACTAATAAGTAAAGTATATAAAAAAACATCACTAAGAAAGTAAAATATTTTAAAAGATCAAATTTAACTTCGATAATGACAAAAGAAATCGTCAAATATTCTTAAAAACTTAAGTTTACTTTTTCAAATTTTTTGTATCATAAAATGGAAGATCTTAATAACTTAATATATTTATGTAAAATTATATACATAAATAATTATAATATATAAAAAAGGAAACATAGTTAAAAATGTATTTACATCAAATGAAGTATATAAAATTTGAAGTGATGAGTAAACTTTAAAAATCTTTAGAAAGATGTCTACAATTTTTTTAGATAATATGAATTAATTTTATATATTTTTAGTTATTGTTTTCAAATACATATTATCAATAATAAAAAATAGATTCTAAAACAAAGTTAATTATATAAATCTTAATCAGTTATTAATTTCATAATTAAAATATTTTTTTTTACATATTATGCAGACATTTATTTAGTGTATATATAATTCTAAGCAGAAATTCAGAAAAAGGAGTGTGGGAGGGATATAGTACTAAAGAAAAAAAAAATCATCAACCCTAAATTAGTATAACCAAACTAAACAGATAAACTTTAGTTGAAGTACGATGGGATCTGGGTTTTATATTTTTTGACGAACCCGCGTCCATCTTCAATCTGCCGTAGAAACTCCCAAGTTTTTCTTTTGTTCAAAACCCTAACCTAGATTCCTCTTTCCGCCTACTTTTTTTCGTTCCGTCAACTCTGCTGCCTTCAATAGCCAAATTTTGAGCCGATTAATTCAGTGGCGATGTCTTGGGCTGGTCCTGAAGATATATATCTTTCAACTTCACTCGCCAGTTATCTCGATAGTAATTCCTTTCTCTCTGTTGTATAAATTCTTTGAAGCGTATCTGCGTATGTATACACAAGGATACAACTTTGCATTATAGAGCTTAATCTTCATTGCTTCTTGCGTTTGATTTTGAGCTTTTGGTGATAATTAGGCACTAATTTCTTGCGGCATCATTCAAAGCTTTTCCTTTTTGGTCTTCAATGAGACTCTTTGTTCAAAGATTGAATCTTCAAACCATTAGTTTTTCGTAATTAGTTCAAATTTGACTGTTCCTCAATTATTATCCGTAATCTTTTTCCATGCATGAGATAAGATATGATGGGTCCAATCTTAATTGGCGCTAGTTTTGCTTTTAAAGATGAGTCAATGTGCATCAGTTACTTATGTTTGTTGGCTCTGCTTTTGATGATGCAGGAAAACTACTTGTGATCCTTAGAGATGGAAGAAAGCTAATGGGAACGCTCCGATCCTTTGATCAATTTGGTGAGTCCCTTTTCTTGTTATGCTCATACATTGAATGATTTTGTTGGTGGGAGAGAGATTGAAACTATTGCAAATACACAGCCAATGCGGTTCTAGATGGTGCATGTGAGAGGGTAATTGTAGGTGAACAATACTGCGACATTCCTTTAGGCCTCTATGTAATCCGTGGAGAGAATGTTGTTCTGATTGGTGAGCTGGTAAGTGATCTCTTTTCTTTTTGATATATCTCGCTTTGTGTTTCCCAATTCACTGACTTGGCTTTAAACCATATGTTAGGATACTGAGAGAGAGGAGCTTCCTCCACATATGATTCGTGTTTCAGAGTCACAGATAAAAAGGGTAAGGCATCACATCACGGACAAATCGAGTAGCGTGTTTGCATGTCGTGTGATGGTTTGGTTTTGTGGAATGTGTTTGTTCTGGCATAGGCGCAAAAGGTTGAGAGAGAAGCGAGTGAGCTGAGAGGAACAATGAGGAAGAGAATGGAGTTTCTTGACTTTGATTAAACCGGATTGTGACCCCTTTTGTTATTGGCATGATGCTCTGCTTTGGCTCGCAAGTTTTATGACGAGCCTTTTTGGTGTGTGGTGGTTATTTAGGGGAATGGCAAGTCTTATGAATCAGTTTTGGAAGAAAATGATTTAAAAAAATAATCTTTCTACTTTTGTCTTCATATCTATTTCACCCTTTGATTTTCTTATAATGGAATTGTGTAGAGATATTCAAGAGCTAAGACTTACCGCTTTGAGCTCTTAATAGACAACTTAACGTTGGCTAACGCTTTTGACAAATCCAGATTTTGGTTGGAAGAAGAGATGAAGAACAAATCTGAACCATCTGGTACCATTTGCTATCTTCTTCAATTTCGGTATGTGAAGAAAGTTGACTTTGATTTCATGGCTGACGTGCTCATCAATAGGTCTTAAAAACAAGGTCCTTTGTTGTCAACTTTCTTGAAATTTCCATTCCCAATGAGAAAACGAAGAAAGGATAAACATTAAGGGCATTTTCATAAGTACCACAAAAAATTTAGATATATTCCAAAATATTATACATTCTAAAAATTTTCAAAAATACCACACATTTTAAATAGTTTTAAAACTTCAAATTTAAACCCAAAACAAAATCTACCATCTTTAAAACTAAATCCTAAACTCTAACCAGTGAATTCAAACTTGATAATGTAAATTCTAAACCTTTAAGATTCACTTTTTATATTAGTGGTATTTTTAGAATATTTGGAAGTAGTATTTTTAGAACTTTTGGGAGTGATATTTTTGATATTCGAACTTCTTTTGATGGTATTTGAAGGAATTCATCTAGATATACATAAAAATAAAATTAACAAAAAATTATTAGAATGTATATTTTCCATATGAAATAATTTTAATATATATTACCTCCGTTCCTAAAAGAATGATGTTTTAGCTTTTTATTTTTGTTCCACAATACTTGATGTTTAAGATGATAAAGTTAATAAATATTTATTTTATTGAGAATCACACTTCACAACTATTGGTTTTACTTTTATTTTTAACCAATAGTGAATAGAGAGAGATGATATTTGGTGTTATTAAACTAGTGAATAAGTATTAGAAAAAATAAAAGTTATTTTATTAATACGTGTGAAAAATCTAAAACATCAAGTATTCAAGAACAGAGGGTGTAACATGGAAGAACTAGTTCAAGATCCGTGTGGTACGCGGGTAAAAGTAAATTATTTAGACCTATATATGATAACTCGTGTGATTATATATTTTAATCGACGGAAAATTCAGAGTTTAATTATTACTAGATTTTTTGTAAATCATAATTATAAGTATCTAAAATTAAAATAAATTATCAAAATTATGCGAGATAATTATCTATAGATTTGAAATATATAGTATATATATATATATATATAATTACCTAAAATTGAAATATCTAATATATATATATATATATATATATAATTACCTAAAATTAAAACTGAATAGACATTAGTCTTTTGAAAAAAATATTTATCTTATGAGAATGAATTTTGGTTATATTTTTAATTGTTCTCTTATAAATAAGGGACATTGTCACCAAAACTAGGTTTATTCCAAAAATACTACACACTCCCAAAAGTTCCAAAAATAACACATTTTTTTCAAAAATACCACAAAAATGTTTTTGTTCCAAAAATACCACAAAAATTAAAATAACTTCAAAACTTCAAATTTAAATCCGAAAACCTGAAAACGAAACCCTACCCCCTTCAAAATAAACCCTAAAGTCTATTTAGTGAACCCAAACCCAAACTTTTAAATTATAAACCCTTAAAATTCACTTTATTTTGTCAAACATTTAGTTTTATTAGAAAATCAAGGGGGTGGAGTCTCAGACAAAATCCTGAGATTTCCAAGAGTTTGTTTAGCTAAACGATCTGCTATAGTATTAAAAACTCTAGGAGTAAATCTAAAAGTACAAGAAATAAAGGAAGCAGAACGTGCTGCTATATCAAAAGTGATTCCATGAAGTTCAGAGAAGATTGCTTCATTATTCATTGCTTTCACTAGAGAAAGTGAATCCGAGAAGAGAGTGACGTGATTGAGATGAAGCGAAGAGGCGTGGTCCATGGCAGCTAGGAGAGCAAGTGCCTCTGACATTAGTGGCGAGCCAGTGAAAGAAGATGTCTTCGAGGCTTCTAATGATTTGCCATTTGGGAGGGTGATGATCCATGCTAAACCTGCCGAGAGAGATGTGGAGTGCCATGCTGCGTCAGAGTGGCAAGTAGCAGATGGAGGGGAGGATGGAGCGGGAGCAGGGGGGAGTGGAGGGTGTTTTGGAGATAAAGGAGGGGTGATATTTTCTTGTGACCATTCCTTTGCTGCGAAGATGGCTTTACGAATGGTGTCTTCTGTCGTGGTACAAATTTGGTGAAACATAGGTGATTTCGGCTTAGCCAGAGGTTCCAAAGAATCCATAAGGCTAAGGGTGTGGAGATCGGGACAATAGGGGGCAAGGTTATCAGGTTTTTTGAGCATTTCCATCCTTCAAGAGGTGAGGTGAAGGTGAAGGTGGAGGCGTCGGGTAGGATGTTTAGGGGTACTAACCCCCAAACTTGGCGAGCATAAAAGCAGTGGAATAGGACGTGGATAAGGGTTTTCGGTTCACCACAGTGTAGGCATAGCGGTTCTACTTGAACTCCTCGATCATAAAGGTTTGTTTCTGTTGGGATGGCGTTATGTGAAATTTTCCAATGGAAAAGCTTGAACTTATTTGGAGCCTTTATGTTCCAGATTTCGGTAAGCCAGTTAAAAGGTTTGGTGGTTAGCTGAGAATTTGGTTTGATTGAGAAGTAGCCATATTTTGTAGAAAAGATGCCCGATGGGGAGGGGAGCCAAATGCGCTTATCTGGTGCGAAGGAGCGACTAGGTTTTATCGCAAGGATAAGAGACTCGATAGAGGGAAAAATGGTATGGATGAGGGGTTTGTTCCAAGACGTAGTGTTCGGAAGGAAAAGGCTTGACACGGTTGCAGTGGTAAGGGATGAGGGCGCATGTCCTACTGGATAGACCTATTCTGTGAGGGAGAGCCAAGGATCGTACCAAAGATTAATGCTATCACCATTTCCCACGGCCCATCCTAGGCTCCGAGTTAGGACATATTTTCCTGCTAAGATGCTTGCCCATCCATGCGAGGAGGAGTTGGGGGTTTGGCATTCAAGGAAGGTGGAGGATCGGTAATACTTTTCTTGGAGAACTTTGGCTAGGAGGGTTTCAGGTTTGGTTAAAAGTTTCCATGCTATCTTAGCTAGTAAGGCATCATTGAATGCTCTAAGATCCCGGAAACCGAGTCCACCATGGGATTTTGGTTTGGCAAGGGAGTCCCAAGCTATCCATGCCATTTTCCTTGTTCCAAGTTTCGAGTCCCACCAGAATCGATTTAGAGCGGATTTAAGGCGATTAAAGAGGGATATAGGTAGCTTGAAACATGACATAGCATACGAGGGTATGGATGAGAGAACGCTTTTAATCATGATCATCTTTCCAGCGGGGGAGAGAAGCTTTGAGGCCCACCCTATAGCTTTTTGGTTTATAAGATCAACTAAGGAGGTAAAGAGATCTTTTTTCTTTCTAGTGAAGTGTTCCGGGAGGCCTAGGTACTTGCCAGTTCCACCTTCCGTTGAAATGCCTAGATAACGTTTTACTCTGGCTTTTAGGTGTGTAGGGGATTTTTTGAGAAGGTAATGCAGAATTTTTGGACGTTGATGCTCTGTCCCGAGGCTAGCTCATAGTATTTAAGGATTGTTGTAAGAGTGCGGATGCAACGAGGGCTGGTTTTATAGAAAAATAGGGTGTCGTCGGCAAAGAGTAGGTGATTGATCCTTGGGCTTGCAGTAGCTACCCTAATTCCATGGAAATTGCCACTTAGTTGTTTTAGGTTGCAGAGGCCCAACATAATTTCAGAGCAAAAAATGAAAAGGTATGGGGAGAGTGGGTCGCTTTGTTGGATTCCTCGATCTGGAGTGACTTTTCCGCTGACTACACTATTTATAAGAAAGCTGTAGGAGACAGTCAAAATACATTAGTGTATCCAAGTGATCCATTTTTCATGGAAACCAAGTCGGCAGAGGACTAGGGTGATGGTGTCCCACTCTACACGATCGAAGGCTTTAGACATGTCGGTTTTGACAACCATAGATAAATGTTTTCTTGCTTCCGAGGTAGCAAGGAAGTGGAGGGTTTCATGGGTGATAAGAACATTATCGGTGATTGATCTTCCAGGTACAAATGCATATTGGTTTTCTGAGATCAAGGTGTGGAGGATAGGGCGAAGTTTATTGGCTAAGAGCTTTGAGAAGATCTTGTAGTACACATTACATAAAGCAATGGGTCGGTAATCTGCGGTGGATCTTGGGATTTTGGATTTTGGATTTTGGAATGAGGCGGATTAGCATTTGATTGATCGAGGGTGGTATGGCGTCTGAGGACATAAAGGCTTTGATTTCTCTGCAAATGTTTGAGCTCAAGGTAGTCCAATTTTCTTGGAAAAAACTTGCAGAGAAACCATCAGGACCAGAGGCTTTATCAGGGTGGATCGCGAAAAGGGCTTCTTTAATTTTCGAGTCGGAGGGTTGGCGAATGAGAGAGTCATTTACTTCCTGAGTTACTTTTGGGGAAATCGCGCGGTTTATGATCGGTTCTCTGGAGCAAGGTTGGGATGTGAAAAGGTCATTGAAGTAGGATTCGATTTGGGTAACTATCTTGTCTTCTTTATAATAGCGTTCTTTTGTTGATCTTCAATGACTGAGATTACATTTTGCGCGTGTCTACCCTTGGTGATTGCGTGGAAGTAGCCGGTATTGTTCTCGCCAAGCTGGAGCCAAACAAGGCGGATGCGCTGCTTCCAAAAATCTTCTTCAGCACCGTAAGCAGATGCGAGGGAGGTGTTGAGCTCGGCTATTAGTTCATCGCTAGATAAGGGGTTGGTGAAAGCTAACTCCCAACGATGTTGAAGGTTTTCGATTTCAAGTTTGCTGTTGGTTTGGTTCTTTTTGGTCCATGAGATGATGAGAGATCGGGTTTTGGATAGTTTGTCTTCTAGAAAGGTAAATGGACTGTTAAGCCAGTTCTCAGATATTAACTTGATGAGGTCTTCATTTTTGCTTAGCCTCCTGTCATAACGAAAGATTCCTTTTCTTGGTTTTCGGGATAATCGAAGTGGGTGATGATTAGTTTATGGTCAGAGCCTTCAAAGCGAAGGTAATCACATCTACTTGATGGAAATTCATCGAACCAAACGCTGTTGGCTATAGCTCGATCTAGTCTACAATAGACTTTATATGTTACACCAGATTTTTTATGGGAGCCGCGAGTTCCTTTCCACGAAAGAGGGTTGTCTGAGTGTTTGAGGTCAAATAAATTACATTCTGTCATGAAATGGCGAAAATCTGTAAAAGAGCCTTCGCCTCGTAAAAGGCCACCTTTCTTTTCTTCATTGTTTAGGATATCATTAAAGCCACCGGTAAGAAGCCAAGGTTTAGATTGGATTTCGGCGAGGTTGATTAGGTGAGCCCAAAGATGTTTTCTTAGGGTATGATCCGGGTTACCATAAATGAAAGATGTAAAAAGTGCTCGGCCTTCATAAGATAACTTAGCATCGATTAAATTGTCAGAAGAGTACATGATTTCCAAGAAAGTATCAGATTTCCAAAGTAAAACAAGGACACATCCCCCACGGGAGTGTGGCGGTACAAAGAAATGGTTATCAAATCCTAAAGAAGATAGTTTGCGAAGCACGAAAACATCGGGATTTTTTGTTTCCGAGATGAAGATGATGTGAGGCTTGATTGTCGCGTTGATATCTCGGAGACGACAAACTGTCTAAGTGTTCCCCAAACCTTGGCAGTTTCAAGCCATGATTTTTAAAGAAGAGGAGGCGACGAGTTTTGAAAATCCGAGTTGATTTGCTTACCCGGGGAATGGTGAGAACTTGAGCCTAGAGTCGTGGAGTCGAGACCTAAAATCAGATTGCGTTGGAGTTGAGGTTGGTGGAATTTTGGGTTCTTTCTTTTTGCCACCTGAGCAAGGAGAAGCTTTGGGCTAGCTTTGGTTGATCGACTTCCTTTTGGACGACCTGGTTTCTTCTTTGATGGTGGGATTGGTGGGTGCTTGGAGCCTCGGTGAGGGTTGGAAGAGGGAAGATCACGTGCGTTTTTTTCCAAGGTTGGGGCAGTGGTTGAAGGGATAATGTCTTCATGTTGGATGGATACAATTGTGGTTGATGAAGACAAGTTAGCTAAGGCTGGTTTTGTAGGGACTATAGGAGGAGGAGGGGTTGGTGTGGGGGTTGGAAATCGCTAATGGCGTCGGCCATTTCTTCATCATGGTGAGGGTTAATGTCCAAAATAGGTGATTTTTCAAGTGGTGGCATGCGTGGTCTTGATGTATCAGAAGATTCTTTAGGTTTTGAAAGTTGGAAAGGGTGATTAGGGGGGATGTCTCAGTGGTGTGTGAAAGAGAGCTCTTTCATGGGAATGAAGTTAGGGAGAAAGTTTTGGGAGATGGTTCAGCTTCTTGATGATGAGCCAGTTCTTTGAGAGTGGTGGTGGTAGGGTGAGTGCCTTGAGTTGGGTTTTAGGTTCATATCTCTTGTTGTGTCTGTTGGAAAGCGTGGTCGGGACAGAGGACCATGATGGGGGAGTTCTTGAGTGTGATGAGAGCTGGATCGAGGAGCTTTGCTATGATGGTTTGCCTTTGGGTGATTGTGGATGGTTGCTGGAAGGTGATCAAAAATCTTGTGGTTGGGGATGCGTATGCGGGAAGGAGGAGAATTGTGCAAAGCTGAGTGGACAGTCTTTGCCGGTTGAACATAGGGGTTTTTTGCTTGGTTAAGGGGGCAATCAGAGTCTTCATGACTTAAAAGATTGCAGAGCTTGCATCTACCAGTGAGCTTTTCATAGATGAGTGAAGCATGAATTATGTCTCCATTGTCAAATTCAACCGTTGTGGAGAAGATGAGAGGAACAAGAGCGTTTACCAAGACTCGCATTTTGGCGTAGAGTGGGGTGATATCCACAGTTTCAAAATAACCGATGTTTGATCCAATACCTCGGATGGTTGGCTCAGTCCAAAAATGGACAGATAAATCTTGCACTTGAATCCAAAATGGGATACGAGAGGGGAAAGTTGGGGAAATTGTTGGTTCCCACCGTTGGATGATGAGCATGTGACGGGCATAGTGGTATGGTCTGTTATCAAGAACTGACTTGATATCTTCTTTAGAGGAGAAAAGAAATTGGAAGCAGCCTTTGCCTAGATTAGAGCCAATCGGACGTGTTTGAACTTTCCAATGTTCAGAGAAGAAGTTGATGAGGGGCCATATGCGTTGAGCTGCAGGGTTAGTTACTCGGCCGATGAGAGTGAGGGTATGGAGAGAAAGAAGCTCTTCATTTTGAGGAGCAGTGAGCTTAACCACTTCAAGTCTTGGTGGAGAGGAGTTTGGGTCTTGAACTGCTTTTCCTTTCTCTGCATAAGTGATTTTTTTCGACATTGTTGAGATTTGTAGGTAGGTTGAGAGTATNGGAGAAGGAAGGTGAAACTGGTAAAAGGTAGGGAGAGAGAAAAACAGATGAAAGGAGGAGGAGAGGAAAAGCTTGGTGAAAAACAGAGTGAAAGCTCGGTGAAAACAGAGGAGAAGGTAAGATTGGTGAAAAAAATAGAGGGATGAGAGGCGGTGAGTTTCGTCGGAGAAGAGGCTAATTTGAAATTGGAAACTAAAATGGCAAAGAAAAAGTAGAGGATGGAGAGGTCAGAGGTAATTAATGTGAAATAGAGGCTAATTTAGTGTAAAAAACGGGAAGCTATGATGTGGTAATGCACGAGATTTGGTAAAGGTGGAGGAGCATCGGGAAAAGGGCCTGGGAGAGAAATCTTTCACTAACATCTTCACTTTTTATATTTGTGGTATTTTTGGAACATTTGAGAGTGTGTGGTATTTTTGGAACTTTTGGGAGTGTGTGGTATTCATGGAATTTGATGGTGTTTCAAGGAATTCCTCTATAAATAAACATGACAATAAAGTTAAGAGGAATTCCTTGAAACACCATCAAAAGAAGTTCAAATTCTAAAACTTCCACACACTCCCAAAAGTTCCAAAAATACCACGCACTCTCAAATGTTCCAAAAATACCACAAACATAAAAAGTGAATTTTAAGGGTTTAAAATTTTAATTTTTTTTTGGTTCACTAAATAGAGTTTAGGGTTTAGTTTTGAAGGGGGTAGGGTTTGGTTTTTGGGGTTTAGAGTTTAAATTTGAAATTTTAAAGCTATTTCAAAATTTNCTCAAATGTTCCAAAAATACCACAAACATAAAAAGTGAATTTTAAGGGTTTAAAATTTTAATTTTTTTTTGGTTCACTAAATAGAGTTTAGGGTTTAGTTTTGAAGGGGGTAGGGTTTGGTTTTTGGGGTTTAGAGTTTAAATTTGAAATTTTAAAGCTATTTCAAAATTTTGTGGTATTTTTGAAAAAAATGTGGTATTTTTGGAACTTTTGGGAGTGTGTGGTATTTTTTGAATAAACCTAGTTTTTGATGGTATTTTTGAGAATGTCCCTAAAATTAATATCAACATATGTTACGGTTTCATAATTTTAAACAAAGATAAAAAAGTGTATACATTTACTTACTCTTCAAATTTTATACTATTAATCTTTTTTATATTCCATTGTTTTAACCTTATAATTCATATTTATTTGTTAAAATTAATATTAACATATTGCGGTTTTTAGTACTAAACAAACATAAAAGTATATATATAATTGTTATGCTTAAAATTTTATACTATTAATTTTTGTACATTGTATATTTTCATTATTTTAATATAATAAATTATGTTTGAATTACAAAATCAATATTTTTTGTTATTATTCTTGTTATTATTGTAGTTTTATTTTAAAAAACAATACTTCTTTTTTGTTATTCTATTATTTTTTAAAAAATAATAAAATAATAATAAAAAGTAGATTTGTTTAAAATACTAAGTTAATATATGTAATAATTTTAATTAATAATGATAGATGTTATGGTCTTTTATTCCAGACCTAAGACTTACCGTTTTGAGCTCTTTGAGACAATTTAATGCCTATGATCAATCCAGACTTTGGTTAGAGGAAGTGATGATGAACAAATCTGAACCATCTGGTACCATCACTAGCAACGATGTTGCTATCTTTTAATTTCGTTGTGTGAAGACTGAAGAGTATATGGAGAGGGAGAGTTGACTTTGATGTCGTGGTTGACGTGCTCATCAGAGCTGACTTTAAGCAAAATCATATGAAACATTGACTTACAAGCTTCTATATTTTATAAATCTCTTTCTATATTTAATAGGTTCATAAAGCTTAAAATTTATTATATATATAGGTCTATTTTAAAAATTTTCTCTCAAATAATTAATAAACAAAATATTGATTTTAATTTTTTAAATTTTGTTTTAAGCCCCCGAAATCTCGATGCCGGCCTTAGTGCTCATCGACAGAAGAAGACAAGGCCCTTCGTTGTATCCTTTGAATCTAGAAAGTATAACACATTATCAAAGCGCACATATTGAATTTAAGGACAGTGCATGAAAATAGTTAATCTAATTCCTTAAAGGTTTCATTCGCAACCAAAATACAAAGAAAGGATAAATATCATATGTAAAAATAAATAATAACAAAATATTAGTAGAACATATATTTTCCATATGAAATATTTTTAATAAATTACATGGCAGGCTATAGAGCTAACGCATCTATATATATAAATGTAAAATTTTGCCTTCCTTACCTTGTGTCACAGCATCATCAACGTGAAATTTAAGTTTTAATTTACATAAGTTATTTCATTAACTTTTAAGAAACTTATTCACTACACATTACATATTTAATTAGTTATAAAAAATATAAAGAGTCATGCCTTCCCTTTTACTATATCACAAAACAAAACAAAAAATAAACTACACTCACTAAAAAACATCTATATACTAAACATGGAATCAACACAAAGTATGCAGTTGAGTCCAATTTATACTTAAACTAAACATATGTGCCAATTAGTACACGAACTACAAATGTAGTCTAATTTATACTTGAACTTTCTAGATTGTGCTAATTCATACCTGACCGTTAACGGTATTTAAATTACCGTTAATTAAGCCCAGTCAACAAACACGTCATAATTAACGTGAACATTAGCAGCAAAACGATGTCATTTTGGGCGAATCAAAGTGTTGAAAAAATATCCAAACGACGCCGTTTTGGTCATTGAGGGAGTAAAGATCCACTCGGGTCGGATCTTCGAAAAAGGATCGGGTCGGACATTGTTATTGGGCTCTCTAGGCCCATTAACTCTTTCATTGTGGAAGTGAAGATCCACTCGGCTCGGATCTTCGGAAAAGGGCTCGGATCGGATATCATTGTTGGGCTCTCCAGGCCCATCAGCTCTCCCGTCGTCATCACCGGAGAATGCTTCAGCTCTCCGTAACTCACTACAGAGAGCACTTCAGCTCTCTGGACACCATTACAGAGAGCACTTCATCTCTATGGTCATCACTTCAGAGAGTGCTTCAGCTCTCCCGTCGTCATCACCGAAGAATGCTTCAGCTCTCCGGAACTCACTACAGAGAGCACTTCAGCTCTCTGGACACC
>OVBE01002991.1:0-28465 GCA_900406425.1 Iberis pinnata | reverse complement strand
AATGCAAAACTTTGTAAAAATCATAAACTTGCATAAATCAACTTTAAACATGCTAGACGCAATCCTAAAGAGCTAAAAAGTGATAAGAAAAATGTTATGTACAAACCATGAAATTCAAGTGTTATCAAAAGGCAAGTGGGACAGAAAGGAGGCCGCGGCAATAATGAGCCGCAGCCGTAGGCAAAAAGGCAACAGACGGGTGGACCGCATGTCTATGAACTCTCAAAGGAAAGAAACGATGATGCAAACTTCAACACGATCACTGGTACGTTCTCACCTTTCCGAACACTTTAAAAAAATTTCTGCATTTGCATCATTGACATGAAAGAATTGGGAGGGGACTTAGCATTCTGGAAATGAATGTGTAGGGACCTTAGCGATAGGTGGTATAGAAACACACACCCTGTTTGATTCCGCAGCAACACACAGTTTTGTGAGCCCGAACATTATAGGAAAAGGGATGTTTGTGAAGGAAACATTCAGAATGAATGTGAAAGTGAGAGCCGCTGGTGGTCAGACTATGCTCTCGCAAAGAATGGTCCGTGAAATTTCCGTTAAGATAGGTAACATGGAAATATCGGTAGACTTAGTCATAGTTCAACTCGAGAATCACAAGGTGGTCTTGGGAATGGATTGGATTTCCAAGTATATGGCAAATATAGACTGTCATCGAGGGAGGGTGCGGTTTGGAATGGAGAAGGGAAATCTCTAATTCTAGGGAATCCAGCCTACCTTAGGAAGTCTAGTGGTTTCAGCAATCCAGGCCGAGAGGATGCTGGAAAAAGGATGTGAGTCATACCTAACCACTATCACTGTGGGTTAAGTTGGGCCGGATGCCAAGATTAAGGATATACGAGTTGTGAACGAATTTGAAGATGTGTTCCAAACCTTGACTAGGATACCACCAGATAGGTCGGACCAGTTCACGATAGAACTAGAACAGGGAACAAATCCAATCTCAAAGGCACCTTATAGAAGAGTTGGCCGGGTTAAAGAAGCAACTAGAAGAGTTGTTGGATAAGGGATACATCAGGCCGAGCAGTTCACGTTGGGGTGCGCCGGTACTGTTTGTGAAAAAGAAGGATGGAAGCCTTAGGCTTTGCATCGACTATCGTGGGCTGAATAGGGTGACTATAAAGAATAAGTACCAATTACCCTTGATAGATAAATTGTTGGATCAATAAAGGGAGCAACATGGTTCTCCAAGATTGACTTGGCGTCTGGATATCACCATATTCCAATTAATCCAGCCGATATAAAGAAAACGGCTTTCCATACAAGGTATATGCACTACGAGTTTGTAGTGATACCTTTCGGATTGACCAATGCTCCGACAACATTCATGAAAATGATGAATGAGCTGTTCCGGGATTGCTTAGATGAGTTTGTCATAATCTTCATTGATGACATTCTGGTCTACTCAAGAGATTGGGAAAAGCACCAAAAGCATTTGAGAGTGGTGCTGAAACGGCTAAGGGAACACCAACTCTTTGTAAAGCTAAGCAAATGTAGCTTTTGGCAAAGGAGCATTCGGTTCCTTGGGCATATTTTCTTGGATTAAGGAGTGATGGTTGATCCCGAGAAGATAAGAGCCATCAAAGAATGGCCAGACCAAAGAGTGCAACGGAAATAAGAAGCTTCCTCGGACTTTCGGGATACTACCGCAAGTTTGTGAAAGGATTTGCAAGTCTAGCCCAGCCCTTAACACAATTAACAGAATGTGGAATTTAAATGGGCGGAGAAATGTGAAGGGAGCTTCGTAGAACTTAAGGAAAGACTCACAAGTGCACCGGTTTTGGCCTTACCGGAACCATATGTGTCTTATGTGATATACACTGACGCATCAATAACTGGGCTGGGATGCGTTATGATGCAAGGAGAAAGAGTAATTGCCTATGCATCAAGGCAATTACGGAAACATGAAGAGAACTACCCAACCCATGACCTGGAAATGGGAACTATTGTATATGCACTTAAAATCTAGCAGTCATATTTGTATGAGCCAAGGTGCAAATATACACCGATCATAAGAGCTTAAAGTACATCTTCACCCAGCCTTAACTAAATCTAAGGCAAAAGCGATGGATGGAACTGGTAGCGGATTATGATGTTGATATCGCCTACCATCCTAGAAAGGCGAATCAAGTGGTTGATGCGTTGAGCCCAAGATGGGCTGACGATGATGCAGGAAAAGAGATAGCGGAATTGGGCTGCATGATCAGGACGTTAAGGTTGAATGCCTTGTCTGAGGATCAGGAAACTTTGGTTTGGACGCGGAAAATCAAGCGGGCCTACTCACCAGGATCCGATTGGCTCAGGTTCAAGATGAGAATCTACAAAAGGTGGCCAAAAATGGGCACACCAAGTATGAAACTTTAAACAACAAGACGATTATAGTCCATGGCCGAGTTTCAGTGCTGGAGTCTAAGAAGCTCACCAGTCGAAATTTTCAATCCACCAGGGGCTAAACAAGATGTATTATGATCTGAAGCAGTACTATCATTGAGTGGGAATGAAAAGGGACGTAACAAACTGGGTTGCTAAGTGTCCAACCTGCCAATTGGTTAAGGCGGAAAACAAAGTGCCGAGTGGGCTGTTGCAAAACCTTCCTATTTCGGAATGGAAATGGGACAATATAGCAATGGACTTTGTGACTGGACTGCCCGTGACCAGAACAAAGAAGGATGAAATTTGGGTAGTTGTGGATAGACTTACAAAGTCTGCCCACTTCATTCCCATAAAGAAAACGGATGAAGTTGAACACATAGCGGGCATGTACATCGATGAGATTGTTAGACTGCATGGTGTGCCATGAAGCATAGTCTCGGATCGGGATTCATGGTTCACATCACACTTCTGGAAGGCTTTCCGAAATGCCTTAGGAACATGGGTGAATATGAGCATGACTTACCATCCGCAGACAGATGGCCAGTCTGAACGAACAATCCAGATATTGGAAGACATGCTGCGAGCATACGTGCTGGAATGGGGCGAATCATGGGAAAAACATTTTCCCTTGGTCGAATTCTCATACTACAATAGCTTTCAGGCTAGTATTGGGATGTCACCTTATGAAGCATTATATGGGCGGCCATGAAAATTACCCTTGTGCTGGGTACAAGTTGGTGAAAGAAGTGAGATTGACCCGGAGATTGTTGAAGAAACAACCGAGAAGATTAAGTTCCTGCGACTTAAAATGAACGAAGCACAAGACCGGCATAAAAACTATGTTGTTAGGCGTAGAAAGGATATTCAGTTCGAGGAAGGTGACTTAGTCTACCTTAAAGCTATAACATTTAAAGGAAGGGCTCGGGCATCGAAATATGGGAAACTGAACCCAAGGTACATGGATCCTTACAAAATTATAGGAAGAGTTGGGGCAGTCGTATACAAGCTGGACTTACCACCAGAAATGGAACATTCCATAATGTTTTCCATGTGTCTTAACTCCGAAAGTGCTTGAGCGATCAGGACGAGGTAATTGCCGAACCCCCAGCAAACCTAAGGAAAAAGTTGACCATTGAAGCCATTCTAGTTCGGATCATAGATCGAATGGATAAAGCAACTAGGAGGAAAAAGATAAAGATTGTCCATATACTTTGGGAATGTGATGAGAGGGAAGAGAAAATGTGGGAAACAAAGGCTAAAATGCGAGCCGAGTTCCAAAGTCTATTCAAGGAAGCGGACAAGTGTCAAAGACTTAAATCAGATTCGAGGGCGAATCCACTTCAAGGGGTGGGGGACTTTTCACGTCCCCAAACTTCACTAGTTCGCGGGACAGTCCATAACCAAGTTAGGATCCGCAAGCTTGGCTATAGAAAAGGAGATGAAAGGACTTAGTTCTTTTCATGGTAATGCGGACAAGGTGGAATCAGAATGGAAACTTAGCCTTTGGACTTAGAAGGCCTCAATGGCTAAGTAAAAAGATGGAAAGATGTGGGCAAAAAAATAGTTGGAAAGCTCAAAGGCTCGGATCCAGCTGGAGCAAGTTGACGGATCGAGCTAAGGTAGCTGAGCTAGCTGCATTTAGCTCAATTCAGCTCAGGCCAGCTCAAGTCACCTTAGTCAGCTCGAGCTAAGTGTCGGCCAACTGAGCCAGTTAAGTGAACTGGACACTAGCTGGGCAGTTGGGCCGAACTGGACGGTTGGGCGGTTATGCTCAACTCTCACCAATTCGGCCAAGCGCGCCTGTTCGAAGAGGTGTGAGTTGGCTTGACGGTTTTTGAGCGGTTACGGGCCAAACTCTATAAATAGAGCGCCAAAGGCTCATTTCTGCGCACCAGAATATACACAGAACAACTCTTTGAATAAAATCGTAAGAAATACTAAGGCTTTGAGAGAATGTTCGATAGTTGGCTTGGAAGTGTTAAGAAACCAGGCCGAAATGGACACACGCTTTGGAAGATCAGTCTGGTAAAAATATTTCCGTAAGCAAAAGGACTGGAAGCATGAATTACGCACTAAGTAGCCTGTTGGATTACTTAACCGTTTTTTGGCTTTCAGATAGTAAAGGGGATCGCGGGAAGGATTTGTCTTAGCATGAGGCTTCCTGGCCGCGAGAACGGTGGTGATCGATTCGGGATTTATGTTAGCCAAAATTCAACCTCACATTAAAATGAACTGATCTGACCGGAATCACTTAGTGATTCGGTGTGTGATGGTCAATCCGGACTTAGCGTCTGGGATGGGGTGTCACACGGTGCATGGAAGGTTGTTGAGGTACCTCTTGCCTGCATGAATCCGACTTCGACCCAGAGACCAACAATAACACACGTTATGACGGAGCTTAACGAGTGTGTGTCTGACTGTAATTTCGCTTCTGCTTCTGAATATGTACCTGGTGGAAGATAATTTTTTTTCCCTTAAATATGAATTTTCTATGGAAGTGTCTGAATTAGATTAAATTTAATGAACAATGAAACAATTTTAATTTCAGTGTTTTTCATTACTAGATTTCTTGTTTTTTAATTTATTTTAATTTGGTATTATTTTGTTGGTTACTTTTTACTTTGCTTTTAAAAATATATATGAATGATTTGATATATTAGATCAGAAATCTATTTCGATTGTCTTAAAAATTTATTATTCTTAACATACTAAATATATTGAAATTAGAACATTGAAGTACAGGAAAATCTCTCTACAAATATTAATATATGGCAACAATTAATATATTTAATTTTTTGTATAATTTATTTATTAAGATAAGTTTAAGATGGTTCGGTTGTTAAAATAAATATAGTACTAATTTAAACTAGTACTTTTATAAACTTTATGCAATTTCAGCTAACTTTATTACTTTCAATACACAATTTTTAAGAAAGGAAATAAACCAAAAAATTTTAAAAAAGTTTATAAAATATTGCACGGAAATAGTAAATAAGGCGCAAAAATATCTTAATAATTAATAATTTTATTTAGCTACATGTTTCCCAAACTTTATCTACACTTTATATTTATGTATACAAAATTACCACATATATTTTGAACAAATACAATGAAAATAGAACATTATATTATTTTTATTAAAGTTGTTACAAACAATCATAACTACTTAACTATATTGTCTTTCAGTTATGTAACTGCATTTTTCAGATAGTTTTCATGATGTTTTTAGATGATATAAATAGACTATCGATATAAGTATATAGTAGTACTTGCTCAAAAACTATAACATCAAGTTTGACAGAAAAAAAACAAACAAACTATGACATCCTAAATTTACATTTTCTCTAAACCTTTGTTTCAAGGAATCATTGATTTTATATTTTTTTATATAACTAAAATTCATGATTTCTGTTCGCTTAGTTTAAAGTTATGAGAAGGCTTAGGAAATTTATGAGGAATGGAGGAAATAATGAAAACATCAATCAAGAGAATGTTCAAGCTTTTTCCAACGGTTCATTTAACAATTTTAGTTCAATGCAATCCCCCATTACCGACCATGGCTGAAATAAGAAACAAAAAGCTCACAAAAACATATTGGAGGACATAACTAATGTTTAATACTCGACTCAAGAAATTTGGAAGATATAACTATGTTCAATATTCGACTCAATCAAATCGTTCAGATGAAAAAGAAGATCTTCAAAATAAAAACAAAAGACGTACCACAATCGAAACCATAATTTTGGTTTTTATAAGAAAATCAATAAAAAAATTTTATTATTTATAACAATTGTCTAAATTTGTGATTTATTCAGTTCAAAAAACCGCTGCACTTGATTAGAGGAGTTAATATGTGTTTTATCTAACCGGACCATTTGTTCAGACAAGTTGTAATTACATGACTCAAACATTAGGTAAATGTATATTTGTTTATAATTAATTTTTTATAGACCGAAACCTATATTCGTTTGATTAGTTACCAAACGTGTCATTAAAAGATTTATAAAAGGAAAAGGCAAAACTTAGGTGAGCTTATATTATATTACAACACAAACGTAGATACAGTGACAAACAATTAAAATGAAAATGTTTCTTCAGATAACCAAACTTATAAAGGTATTTAAATTAGTAAATATTATTGTTTAATTTTCGTGTTATTATTTTAATTTTGTGAGTATATTTTCATATAACCGAGACATATATTTCAGGTTATCTCGGCCATGGAGATCCAACAAATAAATGTTCTTTTTGTGGGAAAATATGTGGTATGATGAGCGTCTTAATAAGAAGCATAACATAAGAAATCCTTTATTCTCCATGTGCTTTTTGAAAGGAACGACTAAGCTACCATTTTTAAAGAAACCTCCTAAACTTCTTCAAATGTTACTAACAAGAAAAGATGAATTGGGCAGGCATTTTCGTGAATTTATTCTTGTGTACAACATTATTTTGGGTTTACTTCCCCTTGGTGGACAACTTGATAAAACTTTTCCTAAAGGAAATGGTCCGAAAATGTTTCATTTGCAAGGAGGAAACTATCATTTTATGGGTAGCTTAAAGCTAGAGGATAATGATTATCCTAAATTTTCTCACATGCATATTGTTGATACAGAAAACAAAGATGTTAACCGCGATACAATCCTTAGTTATTTTTATTTTTATTTTCATAAATCATATTTTTATGAAAATAATTATTACTATACAATTAAACGCTTTGAAATTTTCCTTTACAATAAAAGATCAACACGATGCCTAAGAAGAGAAGATAAAATACATACTGAAATTATTAAAGTTCTCATAAAGATGTTAGATGAATGTAACCCATACGCAAAAATATTTAGATCAACAAGAGATAGATTAATCTCACAAAAACATAATGAAAGAAAAAAATTTTATATGAGGATTGTTTGTAAAAGAAAAGGAAATGATGGAAGAATCTATAGTACCCTCACAGCTTCAGAAGTTGCTCACTTGATTCTAGGTATTTTTTTAAAGAGTGTTTGAAAGTTGAATTTACTACATGAAATGCCTTTATATATAAGGATTTCGTGTATGCTATTGAAGTTGTTGTCTTGATTGCAGGTGATTTGTTCCATATATGCCTAAACGTGATATCATTCCTCACAAAAATTAATGAAATTTGCATAGAATCAGCGAAACACATGTTTCGTATCTGGCTTATAGTATCTGCCGGTTTTTCCTTACGTAGAAGAAGAATTTAAAATTGGCATAGAGAAATGATTAAAATTGGCATAGAGAAATGATACACTAGGGAGTTTCAAATAAAAGAATAAAGACAATTAGTAAGAGACAATTTTTGCATTCAGGATTCGCAAAAGACGAGAAGAGTGTCATACATTGCTTAAATGAAAATGGCTTTTTCAACAACAATTGGTGGATGCATACACAACTATAGAAGCAAGTAGATTGTGTTACATTAGAAACAACCAATAAAGTCTAAGGGCCGAAAAGTATCGATCTATTAAAGATAATTTCGAATATGGTAGTATTGATATGAGTGGACAGGGAACAAGAATGCTGCTTCCATCTACTTTTGTTGGGGGTCCTAGGTAGATGCATCAAAGATGTTACGATGCCATGGCTATATGTAAACCTTTTGTTTTTCCAGTTTTGTTCATCACGTTCACATGTACTCCTAGGTGGCCTGAAATCTCTAGATATCACCAGAAAAGGAAATGAAATTACGATGATAGACCTGGCATTTTTGGGCCGTATTTTTAAGATGAAGGTTGACTCTCTTATGACTGATTTGTCAAATAACAAACACATTGGAAAAACAGTTTTGGGTACGTCTTAAATAGAATTTTTACCTTGAAATCTAATCTATATCATCTAATATTCGATTAACCTAAGTTAAATATTTGACACAATTGTTATATTTTTTACAGCTATTTATACTATAGTGTTTCAAAAAAGAGACCTACCGCATGCTCACATATTACTATTTATGGATCCGATATCCAAATTTCAAACTTGTGACGATATCGACCAAATAGTATGTGGTAAAATTTCTAATAAAGTTAAAGAGCCTGAACTATACGAAGTCGTCAACGATTATATGATTCGTGGGCCATGTGGTCCAGGAAATCCTTCGAATTCATGCATGGAAATTAAATTCGGGGTACTCTATTTCGTATCTCCAACGAATAGAAGCTCATCACTTAACTTTTAATTGGCAGGCTAATATATGGCGTCTCAAAATTGTTCCTAAACTCAAGATCTTTATATGGAATGCTTCTCACTTTGCATTACTAGTTGGACTTCATCTAGCATGGCGAGGTATTGTGAGTGATCCAAGCTGCAAGTGTTGTGTTTTACCTGAATCTATCTTCCATACCCTATTCTTTTGTGACTTTGCGAAAAAGGTCTGCGCCATAGCTCCTTTTTCAGGCTTGCTCAGCATAATGGACATACTTTCTTAGAAGCTTTCATTCAAGTCCATCGGTTAAAGCCTTTACCTCCAACTAGCATACAAATGGCTGTGTTACCGGTCTGGAGTTGTTGGGCAATCTGGAAAGCTAGAAACCTGCTCATTTTTGAAAATAAGAATTACTCCGCAATGGAGACTGTAACAAAGCCTATTCGTGACACCAAGGAATGGGAAGCTACTCATGTTTTATCCTCTCCTCCAAGAAAGCTTGCTCTGACTTTTGAAGGCTCCTGTTGTTTTGTTGATGAGGCTTGGTCCGCGACTGAGGCTTATGGAGGTTACAGCTGGCATTTCAAAAGACGGAAAAGTTTCTCATGTCTTTGGATCAAAATGGGAACCAAATATTTCATCTGCACTTATCGCAGAGGAAAAAGCTATAACTTAGCACTGATTCACGTGTTCTCCCTTGGTATCACTAGACTCTCTGTCTTCTCTAATGCACAAGTCTTGGTAATACTTTTAAATTCCAACAGGCACTGTAATGAGTTGTATGGAGTTGAAGATCTGCGTAGTTTTAAGGACCAGTTTGATGCTTTATCTCTCTCGTTTGTTCCGCGTTTACAAAACTCAGTTTCGGATAATCTAGTTAAATCGATTCTCTTGAACCATTCTATCTTGTAATTTTGAATCCTTTAATTAAATGAAATGGGTTTGACAATAAAAGTTAGATTTTGAATTATTAGACTGTTCTTTTGTGATTCAATAATCAAAACTTAATAAAAAAAATAATAGAGTTGGACTGGTTTAATCCACATTTTTTGTATATAGTCTCAAACCCATCCATGCATAGAAGAAGTCTTCCATCTTACTCCACATTTCTTTTTAACTTTCTACGACATGTGGTCTGTTTTAGGCCCACCATAAGTTTGTTACTTTTTATTTTGGCTTTTTATGTGTTTATTAAACCATGCGGATAGCATTTTCCATACGGTTACTATGCATGGATTGGCTGCAAAAGCAACCAAAATCTGGTCGGTAGCTGTCTTTTGATAGTTGAGTCTGTGATAAATACAACACATACAGAATGTAACTGAATCTAAGTTAATTTTGATATCTAGTGCTGAGATGCATATAGTTTTGTGTTTTTTGCTTATGATTGTTTTGGAGAACATATCTATAAATCAATAAGGAACTAAATTCTAATTTGGTCTCACATCAAATTAGAAATTACCATATATATTCACACATAAATATTCATAACATTTTTAGTTTAAATCTTCTACTTTATTCCAAAATGACCAAATAAATTTTGGGTTATTAAGTAATGTTTGTAACACATTGAATTATACATGTACGACTTCAAGATATATTTTACAATTTCTTGTTGGGTCACATATATATCTTCAAAAATAAAATAGACCTTTATGAGCTAAAATTTATCATTACTTCCAAGGAAAATCAATCTCCTCCACTTATATCAACTTAGGATAGTTGCAAGTTCTTTTATATCATTCATAACTAAACTTTGCATGGACACTTTTATCAACATTGCTAAATGACATAAATTAATTACGAAAAATTGTGCATGAAATCACATGTTCCTTAACATACACATTCGCCTTTCTTCCTTTAACATATACATTCGCCTTTCTTCCTTTACCTTTTCAAACCTAAGGATTGTATACTATGAAATTTGAAGTAATTTATTAAATAAATTAAAAGTATTCAAATAGAAATTTTGAAAAGTCCATTGGAATCTAGTACTATTCAAATAAAAGAATCAAACATCTAATGAAATCCACTATTATTGATTTTATAGTACGTTAGTAAAACATTTTAGTTTAAAATACAAAGTTTTATATCTCATGAATTTTCTCAATTCACTCAAAATCATATAAAAACTCACTAAAACACAAAATGAATACATCCCCTTAAAAACCATAGAGTTAAAGTTTAATTTTTTCCACGATATAACTGCAAGGAAAATGGTGTTTCATGACTAATATCATTAGTCATGAATCAAAACTAAATGATATAACATACAATCATTTATTAATAGATTATGCCAATTGTAATATTATTTAATTATAAGTATTATAATTAAATATTGGAAATGATAGCATTTTAGAAATGTATATGAAAATTGACACTAATTTTTACATCAAATATACCAAAAACCCAAATAATTACATCACTTATTATGAATGAAACAAATACTAGCTTATAAAATGAATACAAAATATAACATCATTGGTACTAAATGACTGATATATTGTGTTTTTGATGAATTTTAACTCTCATTTCATACTCATTTTAGGTAGATTCACTTGCATTTAGGCATATATATTGTGCATTTGCATATCATATTCATGTTTCAGGTGTTGAAGGTGAATCCATTCAAAAGAGAGATCAATTGGATGCAAAAGAGCCAAAAATGGACTTAATTGGGATCAAAACAACAAGCCTTAAAGATCAAACAATTTGGGAACATTACAATGGAAATTTCACCATCGAATCTTGAAGAACCTTCTATCCATACATTCAACCTTCCAACAAGCAAAAAATTACCCTAAACGTCCCATGGAATTGCAAGATATGAGCCGGCAAAGCTGTGGTCCGCTAGATTCGAAGCTCCAAATTTTCCGCCCAAAAGATGCATCTTTTACACCACATTTCACTGCGAATTAGGAGAAGACCTCTTCAGCAAAGTTGTATCCACTTGAATCAGGTTTCGAAAGAGATATTGCACGTTATGATACCTTCAAAGGTGTGAGAGTTATGGACCATGCACTAAAGGTGTATCAAACAGATTTCCGAACAGAAGCCAAAGAGGAGTGTAGCGGTTTGCACAAACCGGTATGGAAAACCGCTACAGGCCATAAAACAATCCAGGGAGCTATACCGGGGAGTGGTAGAGGTTTAGGAAAACCGGTACCGGGTCAAATGAGCCAAAAAGTTAACAATGGGGTTTACCCAAAGTGATTTGGGTTAACCCAATACCCTATTAGAGGACTATATATATATGTTTTAAATCTAATTTGTAATGCATCTTTGAAATTTTATCAAACTTTCAATATTAACTTTGATTCATCTTTTAGTCATTCTTCTTCTCTAGTCTTTTAAGTTCTTATTGTTTGATGATTTATGGTTGCTAATACAAAAGGGTATAGCTTAGGCTTTGCAAGGCATTATCATCATTGTTTTCCTATGCACATGATGCAACTAAATACAACCTAAGACGAGAATGGAATTAAGCTAAATGCATTGTTTTTGAAGATTTTTGAAATTTTTTTATTGTTATGGATTTTTGTAAACCTTAACTATTCACAATGCAAATGCATGATAAGATCAAAATCGAAACAATATCAGATATGGTCCCTCCCCCAAACTAAAATAACACGGTCCCCGTGTGAAAACAAGTCCAGAATGGGGACCAAAATTAAAAAGAAAATGTAATGATGAATATGTAGAATGGTGTGGAGGTGGTACCTCAATAAAAGTGGATGTTAGGATGATCATTTGAATCACTTGAGCATTTTGAAGATGTCTTATCTTTTATCTCCACCACCTTTAAAACAACTCTAACCCGGTTCTTTTCAACACTAAAGAAATTCCAAGAGTCAAAATACCTAAAATCAAACACTAAAATCCTAAAGAAAGCTAAAAACAAACTAAAGAAAATGATAAAATAAAGGATAGACATGAGACTTCCTCCCAAGTGAGAGTCTTCAAGGGCGCGTTTAACGTCTCTAGCTTGACGGTTGATCATCCTATCTCCTTTTCCTTGAATGTTTCTTTCACACTTAGTTGCACACCTAGAAGTTCAAGATCACAATGATAAGTTGAAGAAGTTAGCAACAAAAAGAAAGAAAAATGGGGCTCTTGTCTCAATTTGATTTATAACTCTAATGGAAATCATTTAGTCCCCGGAAACGGCGCCAAATTGATAAGAGATATTTTCTACCAATCCCCTTACTAATCGTTTGTAGAATAGAAAATGTTTAAATCGAATCCACAAGGACTAAAGTTGCAACAGTAAAGATATGAGAATCAAAGTAATCTAGAGTCAATGATGTTTTATGAGTTTTAAATCTAAGAAACAAATGCAAATAAATGAGAACTAAAGAAGAAGAAAAAATAAGATAAAAGCATTGGATCATGGATCTTACGATCAAGATTTATGATTAATAATCAACTAACAATGAAATAATCAATCAATGTTAATCATTGGTCTAGGATTCCCTTAATTATACTAATCCACTCTCGTGACACTAATTCTTTTCCTAATCATGCAACTAAAACAATCTCTTGGATAATTACACAATCAAGAAGCTTTAAGTTCTAATCCATGATCAACCACTAAACTAACTAACACAAATATCTTTGGTTATGCCTCATTTAGCATTCAAAAGTTGGTTCTGGCATTTCATCGAACACCTTTCGGGCACAAATCATCCTATGATCTAGAAATGAGTGATCAAGTCAAATATAGCATTAAAATCACCTAATGAAGGAAGCTCACGCATTAGCAACCATAAATCATCATCAATCAACCTCAATCCATATCCTATCTAGCCTAGATCCGATAACCAAAACCTAATCCTAAAATGCAAGAACACAAAAGAGAAGATAGATGCATACATTAAATGTAGATAAATTTCCTCCAAGATCAAAGAGAAATCTCCTCCAAGATCAAAGAGAAATATCCAAAGGAGATATCTTTGATCTTGGAGAACAAACAATAAGAACTTAAAAGACTATGTAAGAAGAATCACTAAAAGATGAATCAAAGATAAGATTCGAAGTTTGATAAAAGTTCAAAGATGCATTACAAATTAGGTTTAAAACATATATATAGTCCTCTAATAAGGGTATTGGGTTAACCCAAATCACTTTGGGTAAACCCCATTGGAGAATGGGTTAAAAACTTGGAAAATGAGTGAAATGTTGACTTTTTGGCTCATTTGACTTGGTACCGGTTTGCCTAAACCTCTACCACTCCTCGGTATAGATCCCTAGAGTGTTTTATGATCTTTAGTGGTTTTCAATACCGGTTTGTGCAAACCGCTACACTCCTCTTTGGCTTCTGTACCGAAATCTGCTTGATACACCTTCAGTGCGGGGTTCATAACTTTCTCACCTTTGAAGCTATCAGGACTTGCGATATCTTTTTAGAAAGCTGATTCAAATGGCTACAACTTTTGTGAATAGATCTTCTCCTAATTTGTACTGAAAGGTGGTGTAAAAGATGCATCTTTGGGGCGGAGAATTTGGATCTTCGAATCTAGCGGACCACAGCTTTGCCGGCTCATATCTTGCAATTTCCCGGGGCATTTGGGGTGGTTTTTAGTTTTTTGTAAATATTGAATGTATGGCTACAAAGTTCTTCAAGATTCCATGGTGAAATTTCTATTGTAATATCTCCAAATTACTTTATCTTTAAGGCTTGTTGTTTTAATCCCTATTAAATCATTTTTTTGGCTCTTTTGCATCCAATTGATCTCTCTTTTGAATGGATTCACCTTCAACACCTGAAACATGAATATGATATGCAAATGCACCCTATATAGGCCTAAATAGAAGTAAATCTACCTAAAATGAGTATAAAATGTGAGTTAAAATTCATCAAAAACACAATATATCAATGACACAATTTAACATCAATTATAAATGAAACTAATATTGAACTTGGTTTTATAAGCTGATGCAAAATATAATATTAGTGATACCTATTAAGATTAGTTACACAATCGATGAAACATTTGCATAAGTTATTTTTATTGATGTACAATGATAGGCTTAAGATTTTAACCCTAAATCTAATTGCAGAGAATATATCATTGTAGTTTTCTTTAAACAAAACCCTAGCCATTCTCTCTGACACAAACATCAAGGAGTTTTCTTTTTCACTTTTCGCCGCCGCCGGCGTCGGTTCCGATCGGCGCCGGTCCAACTTTTCTTCTATCTCTCTTCGCTTTTGTCTTTCGTTTCTCTATGTTCCAGATTTCAGATACTCAGTGACGATGAAGCTAGAGTCTCTTCCTCTCTCGACATGCTTTCCTCCTCGCAATGGCTCCACCTTCTCATGGCGGAACTGTGCTTTGAGAGTGAGACCAGCAAGATGTATCTCTCCTCGGTTCCTGCGAATCCCCTCCAGCAAGAATGGTTTCTCTGCTCAAGATCTTGCGGGTTCTACAGTGGGTGCGGTATCACCTAACTCTGGAGCTTGCTTGAGCCGAAGAGGTGGAGCTCCTTTGCCGAGGGATTTCGGCGGTGTGAGTGGTGGAGTCATTCTCTGTTGCAAGAATCATATGCTAAAACCATTTCTCTGTTACCGTTGTGTACGGTTTGGTATATGTTACCGTCTTGTGCGGTTGAATCTATTTTACCGTCATGTGCGGTTGGTTCTCTCTTACCGTCTTGTACGGTCTTTTCTCTTTTACCATCCTGTACGGTTTTTTTTATCTTATCGCCTTGTGCGGGTTTGAAATTACTAACTTTGAAGACTGTCTTTGCAGTGTATGAAGTAGGAGGATGTTGGAAAATGTTGCTTTCGGAATTACAGCCTTTCACAAGGTGTTTCAAGTGTGAAGTTACTATTGATAGTTTCAATGATCTCTTTAGTGTGTTCATTGTTGTCAGTAGGATTAGATTCTTTTCAATCTTAGGTGATTGGGAGTTTCTTTTATGTTTTACAATTTGTATTCTCATTGCCTTTTTTAGGATCTTTTGTATGTGGAATATTTCATCTCCAAAACTTTAAATTTTAATGAAATGATGGGTTTGACCAAAAAAGAAGAATATATCATTGTAGTATAGACTAGGGTCGATTTCCATAGAGACCAATCAAGCTAGGACAAAATAAATTTGATGCTTGTAACTGTGAATTAAAACGAATTAAATCAATGAACTAAGACGTTACGCATTAGGGAATTCCACATGTATTCAGGTTTAAAAGTCAAGGTTAACATGCATGATTTTCCTTGAAAATAGCTCTCAACAAGAAAGACATAATTAGATTAATTTCATCTCGGAGTATAAGCTCTATGTTCGAATTATCAGAAATAAATTCTCACTGTATCTAGATAATTCAACCAAGCATTAAATTCAGATTCAATATGTTCATAAGCATTCAAGACCATACTCTCGAAAACAAGAACACTTATTCATCTAGATAAGATCTGTAAACTATATCTCTATTCGTTTATCAATATAATAGCAATGAAATAGATGGCCAATCTAATTCAAGAATTAAGAACAAGTCTAGACTAAGAACCTAATCAATTCAATCAATTATGTCGAATCCTAACAATCAAACTTGGTTTCCCTAGGAAATCCTAAAACCTAACTAAAAAACTACTCAGACATAGAAATCATAGCAATAATCATAATTAAAGAAGCATATTCAAAAACCAAATAAACATATTGAAAGATAAAAGAGTTCTGAATTCTTTTTCAAAATACAGTGGTTCGTAATCCGTCTATCAGTAAAAGCTCTGAAGAAATAAAATAAGCGTAAGGTAAAAAGAAAATAAAACCAAGCCTAAGGCTTTCATAGTTCAAACGAAGATAAAATAAAAATAAGGAAAATTGAAGATAGACTCGAGGACGAGTCCGTAATTTGAATTTTATACATTTTTCTTGGTTGTAGGGATCGATCGATCTCTCCAGAGACCGATCGTTCTCTGTATAATAGATCGATCATTTTTCTTGTAGACCGATCATTCTTCTGATCCGTAAAATTCCAAGAGCTTTGGATCGATCGATCCATGGAGGAAGGGATCGATCTCTTCACACGTACTGCACAGACTGATCATTCTACATCTTTAATGATTCCTCCATCTTCATACTTGGCCAATTTGCACCTGAAACCTTCTTAAATCCAACATTTTTCTCCAGAACAACACGAATACCTAGAATCCTTAAAATATGCCAAATATACAAGGAAATTGCTCGAATAATACAGAATAGCAGATATAAATTCTCATTATTATGCATCAAAATCGATTAATATCAGACAATATTTGTATCATCACGTACTAAGTCACTTTTTTAAATTAAGATAAATTCAATTATATCATTTATAACTAATACAAAAATAAATAAAAAATGACAAAAAAATAAATATGCTGTTGAGATTAATTAAAAAGATTAGTATCTAGTAAAATCCTTTAAGTTGTACCACATGACAATATTATAATTTGTGTATAATAATGATGTCAATATTTGGATTGTCATTGGTAGTCTCCTCCTTTTTCGGGCAATCTTTTAAAAATCATATTAGCCAATTGTAGCCAGATTTTATGTCAAAATTATTTACTAATCATCGAATCAATGATATACTGATGGTGTTAAACTTTTTTTTTTTTTGATAAACCTTAGAAATTACGAGCTTTTGGTCCATAATCTACCTAGATGTCCGAAGCAAGACGCTGATATTACCTATTTAAGGCGTAAATCACTAATCCCAAAGAATTTGAACTAGTGACATTGAAAACTCCAAAAAGTGTTTCAACCACTAGACCAAAGTCGGTTGTTGATAGTTTTAAACTCTTAATCAAGCAAAATATATTAAACAAAATTAGAAAACTATCAAAGAAATAAAATGTTTGTGGGATATATTGGGATTAGTACGGAAGCTAGTTTTACCCATGTGAAACATAGGTATAAAGATGTGGCTTTGGTTAGATGTAGAATGATGCCATAATGGCTTTGTCATTGATTACGGGGACCGTTAATGAGAGAAAGAGAGAAAGGAAAAGAAGAGAGAGAGAGAGTTCACATATACTCCAATAAGTTGTAACATAAGACAATATTAGAATTTGTGTATCACACGGCGTATATACTTATTCAATCCTTTGTAGAACCAGTTTCCCACAAATATGTTATCCTCGTTTGGGTTACAACCTGTCATTGCTAGGTTTGATGAAAACAATTTAAAACACGATCAAACGTTTCTTGGTTTAGCGGTGCCAAATTCCTTTAAAAACATGAAAAGTGTCTGATTTTGGGTTCGAGTCCACTTGAGAAGAGATTAATTTAGGATAATTTTTACTCTACTGCACTTTTGGAAAAGTAATTACACTATAGTGCACTTTTCATTCTAGTGCACTTTCCAATTAGATGGTGCGAGTGAGATTATCATAGGAGAAAGTTGTGTTGATTTCTTTAATAATAGTGCATGGGCCACCACTATATTATATTTCAATTTTTTTATCTTCAATCTTTAAAATCAATTATTTGATAGTATATAGTTTCTAAGAAACATAAAAATTATTCTGAAATTCAAATTTTTTCGTATTCTATAAATTGATACTTCTTTTGTCTTTTTGGACAGGAAAAAAACACATTTTAGCATTGTCTATACGACGTTTATGTACACAAAGCTAATTATCTAGTACATACAATGATCGTATATATGATGCTTGTATACACAATAATCATGTAGGATGGGTAAAAACTGAGCAAACAGTCTATGTACAGTGTCCAGTACACATGATGAAGTTTGTGTACAATAATATGAACACGATGCTTGTGTACGAAATAGTCATGCAGTATTTGTACAAAATGATCATATAATATGTATACACATTGATCACATAGTATACAAAATGTTACTTATATTGTGTACTCAGTGATCATTTAGTATATGTACAACGTTGTGCACACGAGATTATGACGCCGTACACAAGATGCATGAACATTGTCAAAATGGTTTAACATTTTGTACATAGAATACTAAAACAATGTTTAAACGGTAAGAAAAACATGTATAATTATTTAGAATGTGACACATGACATGAGATATATTGAAGGATAAAGTGTAAAACTTAGGTCAGATACACTTTCTCTCCACTCGACTGGATGGTGTACAACGTTGTGTACACATCATCAAGCAGTCTGTGTACATCAATATGTACACGATGCTTGTGTAAGCGATTATTATATAGTAAGTGTACATAATGATCGTGTAGTATGTGTACACAATGATCGTGTAGTATGTATACACGATGATCACTCATTTTGTGTATTCGTATACATAATGCTACTTATACGATGTACACAATGATTATTCAGTTTGTATACAACGTCGTACATATGAGATTATGGCACTATACACAACATGCATGGAAATTACCAAAATGGATTAACATTATGTACATAGAATACTAAAACATTGTTTTAACCTTAAACAGAAATCTATAAAATCATTTAGAATACCAATTGTTTCACAAAACTCTTGGCAAGAATATTGGAGTAGTACTCCACATATATGACAAAACTATTGTAAACAATTGTTCATATATATATATATATATATATATATATATTATGAAACTTCTTAAATAAAATGTAAGAAGGATTAGGTTTAATGCTTTTAGGACTACACTTCTTTACAAATTAGATATCAAATTATGTCTGCAAAAAAAAAAGATATCAAATTATTTTAATATATAGTAGAACAGGTTAAATAGGCTTTATATATAAATATAAGCTAGAAAATCACCACAACAAATATATTAAATATGTACTAACTATATAAATTTTTTTTGAAAAATATGGTGTGTGATATAAGCTAGAAAATCACCACAACAAATATATTAAAATATGTACTAACTACATAAAATTTTTTAAAAAAAGTATGGTGTGTGATGGGTTAGAATTAGTGCTTTCAATACAATGACTCTTCGCGTTATGGACATCATTATGCTAAAATTTCCTATATATTAAAAGGAAAGACTCTTTTTTTTTTAAAAAAAAAACTTTTTAATTTGTAATAATTTACATTTATACGCAATTAGAAAATATTTATATATTCTATAAGTTATTAGTTATAGAAATAATATTAAAGTCATATTATTTTTTAGCTTCTTTTCTAAGGAATATATATCATAAAAAAAAATATAAATGTAATATATAATATAATAACATTTAATTAAATAATTAATCATAAACTGATAGATTTATTTAAAATATTTTTATAAAATTTAGATTATTAAATAATATCTATTTTCATTAATATACCAATCTAACAATATGTTGCATTTATATTTATATATATATGTCTTATGTTGAACTCAATTAAACTAGATAAATTTGAATTTTTTTTTAAATATGATTTGAGATGTTTATGTACTTACAATTAACATATCATTTTCAAAAAATATTTTTGCTACTAAAAGTTCTTAAAGTAAAAACACATAAAGCTACAATTTTCATGATTTTATATTAAACTAAAATACATAATATAATGATATTATATGATTTTTACACAATAAATTAAATTAAATTAAATTAAATTTTATAATTCAGTTTTTCGCATAGCTCAAGTTCAATCCTAGTTAATATTATATCTAACCCCTTTTTCTTTTTCTTATTTGTAATTTTAGTTAATTGAATATTATACCTAACTGAATAGAATATTATAGAATTCCACAAAAATATTGTACCAAAAATATCAAACATTTAAAATGGCTACAAAATTTTAAATTTAAATCTTAAACCCTCAAAATTCAACAAGGAGTCCTTCAAAACTAAATCATAAAGTCTTATTACTAAACCCAACCCCAAAGATTTGAATTCAAAATTTAATTTTTATGTTTCTCGTATTTTAGGGATAAATGATAGTGTGTGGTTTTTTCTTAACATAAATTGATATTTTGTGCAATTATTCTAAATTATATTATATGCACCATAGAATGCATATTCATTTTTTTTTTTATATAAAAAGATTATATCATACTCAAATAGGAATAGAACAATAATCTCGTGATTTGGTGTGATTTAGAGATACATTGCATGTAACCATTTTTGTCTTGAAATGTTCTATATTGCCATGTGACATAAATAGTATCCAACATTAATCAGGAAAATGGCTATAAATATCATTCTATTTCTCACCCAATTCTTGCAAATCACTCTCCTCTTAATCATCCTACAATAAGGTACTCTCTTTCAATTTGCATTATTCTTTACATTACGAACAACATTTATCATTTAATTTTTCTTCTTTTTGTTAATCATTTATTATTGACTCGACTTATACGTACTTTATCACTAGAAAGATATTACTTCGTTTCATTACCAAGAAAGCATATATATTATGTTTGTTGTTCCTTGTTTATTAGTCTGTTTTTAAAAACATAGTTTGAAATCTTTCAGGTTTCGTTTGAAGTAAGAAGAAGATTGAAGCAATGACGATTTTAAAGGTTGGACCAGTTGGTGGTGACAAGGGAGATGCATTTGATGATGGTGTTTTCTTTGGTGTGAAGAAAATCACTGTCAAAGCAGATGAATACAGTGTAACTTTTATTAAGACCGAATATGAAACAGAGGATGGAAACATTGACACCATTGAACATGGGAAGGATACTGGGGAAGTAACAGAGGTCAAAAAAGAACTCTCCTTTTTTTTTTTTAAGTTTGTTAATATTTAATTGGGTTTCTATATTAAAAATAAATTTGTGAGAGTAGAAAAAAGTGTTCAAAATTAACTGACAAGACACATTTCTACTTATTACTCCCTTTGTTTCCTTTTAAATAAAGTTTTAGGGATTGTTTTGGTTTCATATTTAGTGATATTTTCACATTTCTATGCACAAATTCAAATTTTATAATCCATTAATATTTCGTACAATGATTTTTGGTTGAAAAGATGAATTAAATAATGTTTTGTGTTTTATTAATCACCATGCAAAAGTTTTAAACATCAATTAACATGATATATATAGAGTATAGCCGGATGCTTTTAGCCTATTAGTGTAAATTTCAAATGACAGTTCTAATAATATATTTAGAGATAAAACTAAATTTTATAATAGTAAACATTATCATATATTTACAATATTCTTGGTCTTCAAAAATGTTGACCGTCTAATTGGGATCGATGTTTGCAATCTCCTAATAATTAGTATGTGGATTCTTATCCAGTTTTCGGTGGATCCGAATGATTACATCGTAGCTGTTGGAGGAAGTTACAATCATATTTACACATATGATACAACACTTATCACCTCGCTATACTTCGTAACCTCAAAAGGGTATACCTCTCAAAGGGCTGGTAAGATGTCTGGAACAGAATTCAAGCTCGAACAAGAAAATAAAGTAGAGCTTCTTGGATTCTTTGGACGCTCTGGTATTGCTATTGATGCCATTGGACCTTACTTTCGCGTGATTCTGTTGGAGGAATCTAAGAAGTAGGTTACAAGATCGTTGGGTTCAAATGAAAAATCTGGTGATTTGGTTTATCAGATGGCTCATGTTGTACCCTTTATCACCGGTTACAATGTTATCCTTTTATTTTCCTTTCGCTAAAATAAAGTCCATATATACCTATGGATTTGTGTCACTCGAAGTCTTGAATAAGCTTTTAAGCATTGTTAATAAGTTCGTGTGTGTGTGTGTTTGTTTGTTGCCTTTGTCCGATCATGTGGTGCTATGTTCTCACTTGTCGATATTAATAAATGATGTTACTTTTCAATATATTTATAATTTTGGTTATAGATTGCTAGGGTTTTTACGTGTGAATAATTTAAACCAAAATCAAGAATCCATGTCTATTAAAAGAAAGGACGTAAATGGAAACTTATTAGATATGTAACTAGAAGAGAGATTTGAAATATATTTTGTAGGACTAATGGTACAGCTGTCAAACTAATATTTGAAAGAAAAAAAAAAGCATTGGATTACAAAAGAATGAATGATGTACATCGTTTTTGGTAGATCAAGGGAATAGAGTTCAATCACAAGTCACAAAACAGGGGAAGTAATTTTTCTCAAATGACTAAAGATTCATTTCTATATTATTTTCACCAGAATTCCATTTCACATAGTTGCAAAACTTTGCATTATAAAATTTTGTTATGGATCTAGTCTTTTTTTAGATTTAATTGGTGACAGAAAAGCCAAGAAAATAAGATGGCATAATTTTGTAAGAAAAGGAAAATATAGAGAGATAGTCGCATTAAGCTAAGACCTAAACATAGGCTCAAGATAAAGAAGGTTAAGTTGGATTGCATTTGATAAATTGGATATTTTTATGACCTTGACGCGGACGCCACATATCCAAAAACGTGTTGAAGTATCCAAAAACATAGTTACACGTTAAGAGAAAAAGTTTGTGAGCTTTAGAATATCCAACCATTAAGTTTTTAATAAGGTACTTAACAAACTTTTAATAATATTTTAATAAATTAAGAATCTCTAATTATATTTATCAAAATGTCTCTTTCCAATGGTAGAACTCTTAGGGGTTCTTAATTTTTTTTAAAAACATTATATTTTGAATCGACTTAGAATCAAAAATTTTGGATATTTTCCGGTTTCTTTAAAATAAAAAAAAACCGAACTAACCTGAAATATCGGTTTTTGGATATTAGAATCTAGGATCAGAAGAAATAGTATCGAACCGAATACCCGAAATATCGGTTCTCGGTTTTTTAGGTATGGTTTTTTTTTGAAGTTCGGTTTATTCCGTTAAGTATCAGTTACTTTTCGGTTATTTTCAGTTTTTTTGTTATTATCAGTTTTTTCGGGTTTTTTCAAAAATAAAATAAAAATAAACTCGTCGGTTATCGAACCGACCCGAGAACGAAAATTGAAAATTTTTTATGTGTCGATCAGTTTTCTCTACATAACTCGATTCGGTTCGTGAAATCTTTTGTTTAGTTTGGAAAATTCGGTTTGGTTTTTTCACAAGCACCCGATTCAAAAAAAAACTCCAAAAAAGATCGATGCTTATGATAATTATTTACTTTAGTATTTTTTTAAATTGTTACCATTGTGAATGCTCTTAGATGGTCACTAAAAGTGTAGCCATCGAGAACCACGAATAGTCTTCTTCGAATAAAAAAAATATCTTACAAATGCAATTCGATTGTTTTTTGTCACATCAAATTAAATATTAAAAATATTTTTTAACCAATTTAAGAAAATAATTTTACATCTTATTTTTATATTATATTTTGTATTATGCTCGTTTAAATAGTTGATATATATAAATACACTAGTCTTGACAGAAAAACACGGATACGCCACAACAATTTATCTCATTTTTATTTGAAAACCCTAACTCTCCGCCTTCATTTGTTCGCACCACCGGCTTTGTTTATTCTCCTGGGGACCCGCGAGTGGTTGCTCTTCCAGCGCCGGTTTGTCGCCCATCCCCCTTCTTGGTTTCCTCTTTTGTTGTTTTAGGTATGGGTAGGTTCCTATTGTCCCTTTTCCTGGCCAGAGCTGATGAGTTTTGCGGGTGAGCGGTTAGATCTTCTTGTTTCCATGGAGAGTGGGACGACCATATGTTCTACGGAGCAAGTCTGATCTGCTTTTTTCATTCTCTGGTGTGGTGGTGTTGTGTCTTTCGGCTTCTTTGTGTCATGAGCTTGCCAGAGCTTCTGTCGTTTTTCCGCCGTCGTTTTTTGTTGATCTCGTTCCTTGGTTCTGACCAAGTAATTATGACCCTTATCTTTTTTTGTCAATGCTTGGAGTTTCTACCCTTAGTTTTCGGCGCGGACCTTTGGTTGGGTTGGTTTGCCTTCTTAATGTAGGGCGTTCAGTAGAAATTTTGGGCTTGGGTTGGTCGGTAAGCTTCCTGTGATGGTTTGCGTCCACCATGGCTCTGTTTGCTTTGTGTCAGTGGTTTGTGCGTCTCCTTTTGGCCTCCGGTTGTTTATTTGGTGTTTACTGTTTAGGTAGTTTCAGTGAAGTGGATTATATGGTGTTTGGTTGTTGGCGTTTATTATGGTTGTTAAGCTGGTTTCTGGTGGCTTCCCTTTAGGCCTTTGTGTTTAGTTCTTTCTCCGTTCTGGATTCTCTCGCAACCGCTTTCCCGTTTCAGCCTTCCAAATTTTCTCTTTAGTTCTTTGTCCGTTCTAGATCAAAGTGTACCTCACTGTTGTAATTTGAGTTTTTACCGTTAAAACCAGGTAAAAAACCATGGTTAAACCATGACATGGTTCAACCGAAAGGACTGGGTCAATATACTAACTAATTAAAAAAAGTTGTGCAACTCTAATTAATAAAGTTAATATTTTATTTGGATACAAAATGTTTTTGTATAAATATAAATTACTAACATATACAATGATTTGTGAATTTGTAGACATTGATGAAAATTGCACTATGCCACTCGAAGAATACAAAAAAATTATGTTAAAAAAATGAATGAAGATAGATTAAAGTGATGTTTTATTTCTTTTTGGTATTAGTTAGTTTTTTTTATACTACTATACTAGTTTTTTAATACTAATACTCTAAATTTGAATTACTAGTTTACATTTATTGTTAAACATTTTTCATCATGTTTTTTATTATTAAATTCAAAGTTTATATAAAAATGTTAAAAATTACAAGAATATTTACTTGATTTTTTTAAAAACATATTTTTATAAGATATATACCTAAATATATATATATATATATATATATATAAAAATTAATTAATAAAAATATTCATTAAATTATTGACCCGTAGTTGACCCACGGTTGACCCAGAGATCCGGTAACCCAGAAGATCATTTAGGTTGATCTACGGGTCGGTTTTCAAAACATTGGAGATAAGTGTTCAATTCTTTGTATCATGCATGTTTAAATCCAAATGACATTAGAAATTACTATATGATGTTTGTGAAGAGTGTGAGATAAGTGTTAAAATCTAAGTCAAATATAACTCAAAGTTATCGTATGTTGACTATGTTTAACTTTTCTTGCTTGGGATTAAGGAAAACCAATATGATTTTTGGCTGCACAAGAATGTAAACTTGCAGAGTTTATTGTTCCCATGTTTGCCATAGAGCTGAAACAAGATATTACCTAAAACCGAGGACATATGAAGCTTATTGTTTGTCTATTTGAAGTAAGATTACATGTGGATCAATGTAGCGTGATCTATAAAGAAAGAAAGTTTCAGCAGAAAGAGGAGAAGAACACAAAAGAAACATTGAGAGAATACGCATGAAGATTGTTCTAAAACTGTCTAAGTGTATCAGTGTTGCATTTTTAAGTTGCACAACAAATATAGGCCTAGTGAAAGCGTGATAGGAGTTTGCTTGTAGCTTCGTAACGGTGTATCTCTTTGATTATAGTGGATTCCAAGAGAAAGGCCTTGGCGAGATGTAGATGTAGGCGAGCTGGTTAATGCTTCTGAACTCGTAAAACTCTTTTGTTGCCCTATTTCTTTATTCTATGCATCTTCCTAAAAGTCTGCATATTCTTCTTGAAAGTCTTTTGTCTATCCGAATATTTGCATCCTTTTCTTGAAATTTGTTTTTTGATTTTCTTCTTAATATGATAACTCCTTGTTGATGTTTGTATCCTGATTAAAGCTTCCCTCTTTAGGTGGTTTATGGACTAGCAAAGTGATAGGCTCAGGATTTAATCCTAAATCTATATTGTAGAGAACAAATCACTATAACATAAAAAATGGTCGATTCCGCAGACACCAGCAAGTAAACTTTCAGTTTTAATATCGAATCAAGCTAAGACAAAATAAAAAAGGTTGCTTGTCACTAAGTTTAAGCAATAACGGTAAATTAAAAGAAAGTAAATCAATAAATAAAGCGTCAGGCAATTGAGAATTCCACATGGTCAGGTTTAAAAGCTTAGGTTACCATTAAGATTTTCTTTGAGAATAGTTCTCAACATGAAAAGCGCATATAGAATAATCTCCTCTCAGAGTATTAAAGACTATGTTCGGATTATTAGAAACAAGATCTTGCCATATCTAACTACTTCTACCATGCACTATTGTTCATATTCAATAAGTTCATAGACATTCAAGATAATAGTCTTGCAAACAAGAACATCTACTCATCTAGATTATATCAGACCTCTAAGCAACACTCTTTGTGTTTATCAATCTAATATCAATGAACTAGTTAGCTACTCTAACCTATTAGCTTATGAAGAACTAGTCCCTAATCTAAACACCAAATCATAAGAAGGAAATACGTTTAGCCCTGATATTAAACAAGTAAAAGCCAGAAATCAAACAAAGAAACAAAAATAGAAACTAGATTAAGCTTAAGATTCAACTTGCACAAAAGAGGAAACAAGTTTGAATATGGAATGAAAGATGTCTGATAGGTCAATAATTTAATCATAGATCTAACTGTAGAGAACATATCAATGTAATATAGACTAGGGTTGATTCCACAGAGACCAAACAACACACTTTCAGTTTAATGTTGATCAAGCTAAGACAAAATAAAAGAGTTGTTTGTAACTGAATCAAAGACAATAGGGAAATCCACAAGTAGTCAAGTTTAAAGGCCAAGGTTAACGTGCAAGATTTTCTTTGAAAATAGTTCTCAACATGAAAAGCATAAATAGAATAATCTTCTCTCATAGTATTAAACCCTATGTTCGAATTATCAGAAACAAACTCTCGTTGTGTCTAACTAATTGGACCATGCATTAATGCTCAGATTCAATGAGTTCATAGATGTTGGGATCAAAAACAGTACACTCGTAATCAACGTCCGAAAAATAGGAAACGATCTAAGCATTCCCAATCAACAGAACGAACAAAGTAAATTCGTGATACTTCCGAAAGACCATAGAGGATATATTTTGGAAGAATCGAGCAATAATTATAGAATCACTAAGTGATTTTCTATGCAGTCTTTTGTCCTTAGTCTAGAAGGTTTTTTACCACCGTGTTTTCCTATCACTAAGGTTTTAACAAGGCAAGACCAATCCTCTTATGTCAAGTATCGGAATCGAGAAAAACATAATTGGTATCAATGTCTGAATATTACAAAAGGCCTCGACGGATACATTACGGAAAAGCAAAAACACATACGCTGAATAACGAACGTTCAGATCGCCAGTTGGCAAGCTGAAAATGACACGCTAAGCTTGCCGCTGGCGTGCTGAACTGCACAAGTTTAGCTCGCCAGTTGACATGTTGAACTGCACAAGTTCAGCTCGTCAGTTGGCGAGCTGAGCCACTCACGTTCAGCTCGCCAACTGGCGAGCTGAATTTGTCACGAATCTCTCATCTCTCACATCATTAAGTGTTTCTGTTGGAGTTCTACAATTAAAAACATTAAACTTACATAATTCCTGAAAAAATTGTATAAACTGTTCCGGTTATCCTGAACACCGAGATCACCTTAGCTATACGATTATTTCCTATGACTTGCGGAAGAATCATGAAATCTTCTCGTATAGAGTTAATCGTACAAGTCGATAATGGTTTTTCGCAACGCCAAGGACTACCTTAACTATACGTTTAAAATTGTTGTTCTTCAGAACAACCATAAGGACATACTCGTATTTACCAATTGTATAAAATGATAAACGACTAACTAGAACGTTGATTTTATCTCACTCATACAATCGGTGTAATCTTTTGGCAAAGTCTCGATCGTACCATTGTGTTAAAGCTCGGTTCTCCGATGAGAACCATAAAAATCGCCTAAACCGTAAAATGGCCCAACAAGGCCTAGAATATGATAACGGTCAAATTACAACTCTAGTCGAGAATCAAGCCCAAGCATAATGTTGGTCGAAGCTTGTCCTGCAAGCCAAGTAAAAATGGAAAAAATCCAGAAAAGGAAGATTTCCGTAGAAGAATAAACCAGAAAAAGAAGATTTCCATGGAGGAACGAAAGGCGAAAAAGGAAGACGTTGATAAACACGGATTTGCCAATCCTAAGTCTAGCAAATTCCTAAGTTTAATTATGT
>OVBE01002990.1:0-28466 GCA_900406425.1 Iberis pinnata | reverse complement strand
GGTTGTTTATGTTAAAACAGATTGTTGAGTGATTTACTATTCTCTATACACTAACATGCAACACTTTTTACTCTTCATGTTCTCTCAATTGGAGATTATGGAAGTCAAGTAACCAGCTATATTATCAACTATTATCAAGTTGGCATTTAAAAAGTCATTTATCTTACACTAATGCTACTGAATGGGCTTCAACTTTGGTTTCAACTGTTACATCGAAGTTTACTTCAAACGGCTCACTATCTTCTCTAAGATGGAAGCGACCATCTCCTCATTATGTTAAATGTAAGTATAATGCAAGTTTTTATGTTGCATGTATATTTAAGGGTGGTTTTGTTATTCATATCGAATGGTGATTTTTGGAAGCGGCGGTTGGAAAGGAAAAATATTTCTCAAGAGCTTTAGAAAGTGAATGTCAGGCTTTGTTGATGGCAATTTAACATGTTTGGGTAAGGTATTTTTCAAAGGTATTTTTTGAAGGGACAATCATCAATTTGGTGTCACTATTAAACAATGGAGGACTTGATTTTCTTCATCACAATTGGATATTTGTTCGTTCGTTGAACCAAGTTACAGATAAACTCGTTAAGACTATCTTCCATCTAATTTGTTGTTTCAAAGCTATAGATGTGTTCCTTAGGGATTAGATCCTTCTTCTCTGTAGATCGTGACACATCTGTATAATAAGGTTATTTTCACGAAAAGAAGAAAGAACTAAAAAACACGATCATATGATTTTATTTATCTCCCATTTTTGGAATTCTAGAGAAAAATCTCTAGCCAACTTAATTTTTTTACTTGATATCATTAGGAATCTATTGCAAATGAATATTTTGTTTTTTGTAAACGTTTTGTTAGTTAACTATGAAATCTAATATGTGAATGTATATACTACAAGATTTATAAGTAAAAAGATGTTTATAAAATCAAATATACATAACAAAAAAATGCTTCTTTAGATTTAACCCAATTTTAAAGACATAAGAATTAAGAAACGATCATAGTTATCACGATTACAACTCAAGAAAAAGAGAGAGAGAGTGAGATAGGAGTGAGAAAGTGTAAAAGAGTGAATACTTTCATTAACCATTAATGATTTAATACAATCAGTTTATATAATGATAATAACAAACTAATTAACCAATAAGAAACTATTTAGCACAATCTAATACACCCTCTTCAAGGCTTAATCTGGAGCTTTTGGTGGAAGATGAAGACTTGAGGTGCTCATCCGTGAGAGGAGATGAAGAAAAGAGGAAATTTCTAATGGTTTAGTCAAGAGATCAACATGATGATTTCTTGTATCAATGTGAAAAGTCTGCAAAATTTCAGCATTCAAAAGCTCCCTTACCTTATGGCAATCGAGCTTAAAATGCTATGTACGATCATGGTATGCCGGATTGGGCGCAATATGTAAGGCAACCTTGTTATCACTATAAAGTTTGGCAAGAGCAATTGGCGTAATATGCAGATTTGTAAGCAGCTTGTTTAACCAAATGACTTTATGAACTACATCAGTCATTGATCTATACTCAGCTTCAGTGCTACTACAGCTTACAACCCTCTGTTTTTTAGACTTCCAAAAGATAAGGAAAGTACCAAGATAGACACAATATCCAGTAATAGATCACCGTGTGTCCAAGCAAAATCTTCAATCTGCATCAGTAAAAACATTGAGGCAAAGATTTGTTGATGCAGAGTAAAAAATGCCATGTCCTGGATTTGACTTGAGATAACGTAAGACACGAAGAGCAGCAGCCATGTGTGTATCAGTAGGACAAGAAAGGTATTGACTCAGCTTGTTCACATCATAAGTGATATTTGGCCTAGTGATTGTCAAATAGAGAAGCTTGCCTATGAGCTCACGAAATGGTGTGAAATTAGATAGAAGAGTACCATATTCAAAACTCTGTAGGATCCATAGGAACATAGCAAGGCTTAGCAACCAACAAACTAAAGTTTGCAAGTCGAGTGCATATTTTTGTTGTGATATTGAAGTTCCAGAAGAAGATCTTGCAATTTCAAGACCTAAGAAATATTTGAGTGCTCTCATATTTTTGAATTTAAAAGCCTAATGAAGAGTCTTCTTTAATTGAGAAACAACATTTGCATCATTGCTTGCAATTAAGATGTCATCGGCATAAACCAGCAAAGCAACAAAATTTGGACTAAAAGCCTTAACAAACAAAGTGTGTTCAGAAGCAGACTGCGTAAAACCATCACCCAACAAGACAGAAGAAAATCTAGAGTACCACTGTTCGAGAAGCTTGTTTCAAGCCATAGAGAGACTTCTTCAGCTTACAGACTGGATCAGAAGGCAATGAAACACCAGGAGGAGGAATATAGCCAAGTGGTAGAGCCATATAGATGTCCTCATCCAAAGTACCATGTAAAAAGGCATTTAAAATATTCATTTGAGTAAGACTCCAACCAAGCTTCGCTGACAATCTCAAAACCAGTTTCACAGTACTAAGTTTGACAGCAGGTGAAAAATTATCCAAGTAATCAACACCCTCATGTTGAGTAAACCCTTGTGCTACCAAATGGGCTTTATAACGATCTATTGATCCATCAAGGTTATGATTGAGTTTATAAACTCACTTGCAACCAACAGTGTTTTTACCCACAGGTTTAGAAACAATACTAAAAGTATTATTTTGCTCCAAAGAAGTCAACTCTTCTTGCATACCTTTTAGCCATTGAGGGGACTTTACAGCTTGAACAAAGTTACGAGGTTCATAAACTATGTTATTGGAGAGTATAAATTGTTTATCTGAAGGGGACAAAACGTCATAGCAAAATATTGGAGAAATGGAATGAGGAGAAGAAGAAAAAGATAATGAAACAGAAGAGTTATGGATAAGATTACAATGGTAATCAAAAAGATAAAGAGGAGCCTTAGACTCTCGTCTCGGCTTACCAAGTGCCAGAGAAGATGGACCAGTCAAGCATTGCTTTATGCCAGTGGAAGATATATGATTTTGGTTACCAACCACAACATCAATAAGTGCTAAAGAAGATGCAAATGCAGATGTAACAGGAGATGCAGATGCCACATGTGATGCTTGAACATAATCCAGTGAATCAGACAATAAAGAGGAAGCAACAAATGTTTCAGAATCAAGATTATGAACATCAACATTGTCAACAAACGGAGAAACATCAATATTAACATCAGACATTGAGACTAGCAAGAAAGTTAAAGGAAAAGGATCAGCATGTAAAGTGGTAGTACTTTCATTTTTAAAAGGAAAAACATTTTCATGAAAAACTAGATTACAAGTGTTGGAAATAACATTTTTTATAAATCCAGAACACGATAACCTGTTATATCCAGAGGGATACCCCCAAAAAACAGAAGGTTTTGCACGAGGTGAAATTTTTTTCATGTGTTTTGGATAGGTAGAAACATACACAAAAATAGCCAAAAACCCGTAAATCATCATACAAAGGTTTTTTAAAGGCTTTTCATATGGACTAACATTACCAAGAATAGGTGTTGGAATTCTTTCGATCAAAAAAGCTGAAATTTTAACACAGTCATTCCAAAAGACTAACGGCACATTGGATTGAAAAAACAAAGCTCTCACAACATTTAATAAATGTTGATGTTTCCTCTCAACAACAGAATTTTGTTGTGGAGTATAACACACGAGTAATAATGAAACATGCATTTATCTTTAATAAGATTTGGAAAAGTCAATTACGAAGCATTGTCTAATCGAATAGATTTGACACATAAACCAAACTGTGTTTCAACATACTTGAGAAAAGTTGGAAAAACAATCTGAACTTCACTCTTTGATTTTTGAAAATAAATCCAAGTGACACGAGTTGCATCATCAACTATAGTAAGAAAATATATGAAACCTTCTAAAGATTCAGTTTCAAAAGGACCCCATACATCAAAATGAACTAAATCAAAAGCAGTATCAATTAGATTATTACTGGAAATATAAGGTAATTTATTTTGTTTTGCTAAAGGACAAACAATACAATGTGGAACAAAAAGATGTAGGTTTCACTGATGAATGAAACTGTGAAGTAATGATATGCAAACAAGGATGAGAAAGATGACATAACCGTTGATGCCAAAAATAAGTATCCAAGACCATAGAAGAACACACATGAGGAAGCTTGCCAGAGAATGATGGGAAGTCTGCTGAAGTAAAGGCATAAGTTTGTGTAAGATATTACACTTCCCAATCATCAAGCTCTGAGTAAGCTTCTGTAAGACACAACAATCAGGAAAGAAGTAAGCTAGACAAGAACTACTGGTAACTGAAGAACTGACACTCAATAAATTGAAATTGAACGAAGGTATATGTAGGACATCATGCACCAGCAACTTATCAGTCAACCTAATATTTCCTATATGCAAAATTGGAACCTGAAAACCATTAGTTAGAGACACTATAAGTTCTGTGACTGGTCTAACTTCAGTGAACAAGGTAAGATCAGAAGAAACATGTCATGTGGCTCCACTATCAACAATCCAAAAACCATATGAAATCAACGAAGAGATTGTAGAAAAGCAGTGATGTTGATAAGTAAAGGTATTTTTCTCAACACGAAAGTTTGAAGAACATAAGGAAGTGATACTTGCAGTAGCATTGCAAGATATGAAGCCATGCTCTGTGATAGATGAGGATGACTAAGAAGTAGACTTATTGTTAACATCGTGAAGTTGAGACAACAGCTGATTAATCTGCTCTGTAATGAAGAGACTCAAATCAAGAATTCCACTTGCATTACCTCCAGAAGATGGTTTATATGGAGTAGTGACCATATTTGTAACCACATTAGCAATGACATTTTCTTTGTTAACAGTAGATGAATGAGATTTTCTTGGTTGTCAAATTGATTGAGTAGAAAAAGAACTCTATGTGAAGACTTCAGATGTCCTGGAGGATATCCATGAAGCTTGAAGTATTTGGTGACAACATGACATATCTTTCCACAATGAGTACAAACAAGCTTTGGCTTTGGTTTGTAATTAGCATAGGCAACTAAATGTGAAGTCTCAAGATGAGAAGCAAAACTCTGAAAAATGACACTGACTGGACTAGTCACACGCTTCAAGATACGTTGCCTTTCATCTTGACAGATCTTGTTTAAAATTATTTCAATATTTGGTAGAGGCTTCAACATTAATACTTGTCGCCTTGAAGAATCATAAGCTTCATTCAGTCTCATAAGGAACTTCATGATTATGCTTTTTCCATCATCTTTTGCCACTTAGTAGCAGTTGCACATTCGCACTTTCCACATGTGCATACAAGCATTTCAACAAAATTTGCATAAGTCTCACCAAGTGTAACCAAATCTGTGTAATATGAGATGATATCTTTGGAACCTTGATTAACAACAAATAACTTTTGTTATAACTCAAAGATACATGCAAGATCATCTTGTTTGAATCTATTCACGAGACTATTCCAAATAGCTTCTGCTGAATTCATATACAAGAGACTAACACTAATATTTTTTGCAATAGACTTCAAAAGCCTAGTCAACATAATGTCGTTACATCTAGACTAAGAACCAACATTCATATCATCATCATGAGGCTTACAAATGGTTTCATTTATGAATCCTAGCTTATTACGCACATTTAAGACTAATCGAACTGACCTCTTGCATGAATGAAAATATGCGCCACTGGTAAGACGATTAGAGACAAGAATCAACCCAATGCAATCATTGCTATAGAGATAAAATGGTTTTTCGTAAAGATATGTAGTCTGACGATCTTGAGAAGAATGCAGAGCTACAAGAGGACCTTCAGGAAGTTATGTTGTCGAACTAATAGACATTATAGTAGCTGAGAAAGAAACTTCAGAGATTCTTGAAGAATGACGAAAATAATCAAGCAAATCGAGTCAAGAACTCTACAACGTACAAAAACCAGAAAATCGCAAAAGACGAACAACCGAAGAGAGCTCATGAATCAATTTTTGATGAAGAAAATAAGAAATTGGAAGAAGAATTGAGCTGAATCAAGATCAAAATCACAAAAATTTAGAAGAAGCAATTGAAAATTGTTCTCATACTATATCAACGATTACAGTTCAAGAAAGAGAGAGAGAGATAGGAGTGAGAAAAAGTAAAAGAGTGAATACTTTCATTAACCATTTATGATTCAATACAATCAGTGTATATAATGATAATAACAAACTAACTAACCAATAACAACCTATTTACCACACTAATAATAGTAGCTTATACCTCTACTATTTTTTTAAACAACAAAGAAAATGAACATTATTTGTTACACGTTTTGTTGTTTGAATATGAAATATATGATGTAAATACATTTTAATTGGTAGATTTGTAAGTGAAACGATACTGCAAAATCAAATATATACAGAGGAAAAACAAAAGTGTGAAAAGAAACAATCTTAAGACTAATATAGAAACACAAAGACACCACTTTAGAACATTGCACATTTTTCACTTTATAGGATTGCTATTATAAAGAGATAAAAGAAATTGCAATAAATTGGTCACAGTTTCGGCATGTCTTATTTCCTAAGAAAGGAAGTGAACCCAAGGCTAGATTTTGATGGAAATATATCTAACCCAACTTAGAGTGAGAACTAGATATAGATCATGAAGCTACTTAAGACTTAATGAAAGAAAAAATGTTACCTATTGTGAAAATGATATATTGAGGGGAGTTTTGTTTAAATTCCGAGGTCAAAACTTGGAGGGTCATTTACGTTATGAGTCAAGGAACTGCTAGTGCTGGCATATGGGGTTTCCACAGATGCTGCTGCCATCCCAATAAGTAAAACAAATCACTGTTTTTAGTCTTTCAGATATAACCAAAATAACATCAGATATGTTGCGGTAACTTGAGTTTTTGTATTATAAGTCTTAAAGATAAAAAAAAAATTCGGGAGTTACCATTAGATGATACAGACTTCATTTTGTGGCGTTTGTTTGTATCATATTCGGGAGGTAAAGACAATGATGTTTGCCGGTTATTATGAGAAAATGTGTCTGTAACATTCCGTCTCTTTAGAATAGAGAGTATCTCATTTACTGCAATGGAAAGAAATAGCTTTGGTTAATGTATCTTCTCATGAATTGGTATAATTTGAGTGAATTTAGACCCACCATCACGTAAAGGCTTGTGTGAAGAAGCCTCCTTGCTTAACTTTTCATTCTCTAACCTTGAATCTTCACCAGACGTTGCTGCACATTCACACGGTACTTTTTTAGGACAGGATATAAGTCTGTTTCAAATCTATTGCCACCTCAAACACCAGACTCAATAGGAGAACGATTGCAAAACCTTTGGTTGGTGATGACCGTTGCATGACAAGCATGAGTTCTACAATTCAAATCTAATATAGCGAACAGTTTTTTAGGATAAAAATTAACATCTCAGACTAAGGAATCTGTATTAATACATAAAAGAAGACTTAAAGAACGATTCAATTATCAAATTATGGGTGGGTAAACCTCACAGATCTTACCATCAAAAGAAGAGTTGATGAATGTGTGATTATTACTTTCTTTATCAGCTGCTTCAAGAAATACAGTGCCTGCATACTTTCAGTTAGTCACAAAACTAATAAGTAGAGCCAAAGACATGAAAATTATATCCTTGATTTGAACTTCGTGAAGCAGATTTTTGGAAGAATCATCTTTGCTCCATTCTATTGAAATTGTTAGATACAATGTGTCTGTCTACGAAGTCCAAGAGATCCTTGAGCATAAAGTATCAATCTTATTCTGGAATCAGGTACACGACCAAAACAAGAACAATATGTGGGAGTCAGGACTCATTGATAAATTTTGATATAAGCCAACACCAGAAAATCTGATGAAATGGATATACGTCAACTAGAGATAGATGAAGCAATAGCTTTGAAATTTGCGAAAGTTGAGCTATGAACTATGTTTGTCACTAATCTTAAATAGATAACTATAGAAACATATCAAAGAAAGCATTAAACCTTTTGTTGTTGGCTTTACAATGACTGGACTTAATGCACCATATTTATGCAATTCTCTCTTTTTGAATACTGGAATTGTAAAACAAAAACATTAATAGCTTGCAAGTGCTCAATTTTAAGCCTACACAGGATTTAGACAAAAGGTCATTAGAAGGTCTTGGTAGGAGTAGATTAGGGTGTTACAGTAACTGATACAAATTACAAGGTACTAATCAACTCAACTAAACTCACCTCTAATCATCTTTTGAGATGAGCTGAGAATCTTTGAAGTCGATGGGTTGACAAGGTTAGGTTTTTTAACTTCTGCAAGACATAAATGGGAATTAAGTAGAATAGCCTTTTCAAGATAAAACATTTACATGAGTTTGGATAACAGGACATCATACCAGAGTGAAGAGAGCTTTTCCTAATATTTGGCTTGAGCACTTCAAATGGTTTGTGAACACAACCCTGATCACTTGGTTTAACCATTGGATCAGATGAAGCCTTACTTCCTTGCTGTGGATCGTATATATCCACAAGATATGCATGAAATGTGAGTGTTTCACCTGAGCTTACAACTTCGTCTGCCTTTACCGTCTTGCTTTCAAGTAGATTATGGGCCTCATCGTAAAGCATCACCTGGTTTTCACTTCACTAAGTTAACTCTGAGATCGACTAATGAGTTTCAAATCTGATTGTGATAAAACCGGTGAGCAAGAACATATCCGCATAATAAATCTATCAAATTGAGGTGGTAGTGGTTCTGTAAATTCTGCAAGGAAAACTACTGTTTAACACTTCCTCTAAGAAATGAAGTCTGATGATCCTAATATCAATATATGATTAGTGTTAGCACTAAGCAGCTGCTACTCCAAATCATCCTACAATAATCATTTTACAATTATGATCATGCAAATCAGATTCAGAAACCAAATAAATGCACCAGTGAATCGATGTATCATGTCCTTCACTAATCAACAGTCACAAGTTAAAACGCAATCCACACAACGATTTCAACTCAAAACTATCTCCGAACCAGAAAGATAAGGGATAATCATTGACTACTACTTAGAACGAGAAAGATTAGCTCCAATTGCGTTGCATATGTGCCAGATCTTTCTTCGCGTATTCTTAAAAAACTCAAGAAAATCGATAATGAATCCATACCAGCTAGCGTATTTAAACTTATAGTCGCAAATTATCCAGTGGATTAATACGAATAATCGCTAGAGAATTTCAAGCATAGACTGAAGAAGTACCTTTCTTCTGGTGATTAGCATATCCAGAAAGCCATCCCATCATGATAGACCTTCCTCTTCTGCTTGATGTGTTTTGTAAACATCACAATCCATCTCTTCGTCTCCGCCATTTTCCTTCCTCAGAGTAGAAAATCGTCGATTTCAAAATGTATGTGCTACAAACTTACACCTAATATAAAGGGAAAATACCTTATAACTATTTAATTTTTTCTTTTTAATCACTAACGATTTAATGTTGCTATTTTAATTCACGAAATAATTTGGATGACCTTAATAATAGATAAACTTTTCAAATTTGCAAGTTTACACCGATTATTTAATATTTGTTAATGTTATTAACAGAAGTTAATCATAGTTAATTAATTTTACGATAAAAAAAAACCTTAAAAATATATGAACTTATATATTGTTGCCTCTTTAATACATGAACTTTTGACGTTGCCATATTAGTGATCTTAATAAAACATCTACTTTTTGAATTTGCAAGTTTACACTGAAAAATAAACGAATGTTAAATGTCATTAACAGAACTATTTAAGATAGAGAATCGTTTCCGTGTATCTAAGCGATGACTCGTTTAAGGTTGGATAACCTTCGATTCGTCTTTTTAGTCTCTATCATTAATCTCATTAACTCAATTTTTTCAACTAAAACACAACCACAACTACACCACATTAACACATGAACATCGCACCTGAACAACCCATGAACATCGCCAGCCATGAGGTTATTGTTAACTTTAACTATACGAAATATAGTTAAGAGCATAAAAGGGATTACGAAAACTAATAACCCTATTTTAGGTTATTGTTACTGTAGTTAAATCACGGTAAACATTCGTTTAACATTTCAGTGTAAATTCGCAAATTAAAAAAAAGTATATGTATTATTAAGATCACATAAATTAGTTTATGTATTAATATGGCAACGTTAAAAGTTCATGTATTATAGAGGCGGCAATAAATAAGTTTGTGTATTTTTAAGGTTTTTTGCCATAAAGTTAATTAACCACGATTAATTTTTGTCAATGACATTTAACGGACGTTAAATTAATCGGTGTAAACTTGCAAATTTGAAAAGTTTATGTATTATTAAGGTCATCCAAATTAGTTCGTGAATTAAAATAACAACGTGAAAAGTTCGTGTATTAAAGCGACAAAATTAAATAAGTTTGTGTATTTTTAAGATATTTACACCTAATATAAACCCCTAAACTCCCAAATATAAACTTTAAACCTCAAATATAAATTTTAAATCTAAAATATAAACACTAAACACCAAATATAAACTCTAAACCGCAAAATATAAATCTCAAACCCTAAATATAAACCCTAAACCCCAAATATAAACCTTTAAATATAAACTCTAAACTTCAAATATAAATAATAAACCTATAAAAAAAAAAAAAAATTTAACTACAATAAAGATAAAGGTCTCGTTCATTTTAGTGCACTATCTATAAAGTTAATTGTAGAAAAGTACATTTTGTGCTATTGGTGTACTTTAAATGGGAAAGAGTATATTTTTCCAATGTTAACCTCTAGTTCACTTATACACACGCGTGAGTCATGTCCATGATGCGTGTGTACACGATGCGAATTATCAGCGTTATGTCCACAATGATAATACAATTTGCGTCCAGCATTGTCTGCACTATGTCATGTTCATGATGCGTGTGTACATGATGTTAATTACACGAAATCGATGTCTCAAAACCCCACATTAAAATGTTGACCACTCGATCCGGAAAACCTAACCGGATAGCCATCATATCTCGAGCAACGGAACAAACCAACTAAGCTGTGAAATACAAAAGATCTTAAGAGATATTTTTCGGAACAACAAAAAGCAACCACAATCTCCGGACAAATGCTTTGGTTATGAATTCATTTACAGACGAACAGAACCACACACGATCTATCGCCCGTGGGCAAGCTGAACCAAATATGTTCTACTCGCCCAAGTCGTTTTTATCGTAGAATTTAATGGAAACTCATTTTATCTACTCGCCCAAGTCGTCTCTCACTTCGTATCATTTTGAGTTTCCATTAAATTCTACGATAAAAACCATAAAACTCATTCCTTTCGTATAAGTTTCGAATTAATCGTATAAATGGTAACAATTAGCTTAAACGCAAAAGTTTTCCTCTCTATATGATTATTTTCGACGATTTGCGAAAGAATCATAAAATCTATTCGTATAAACGATAATGGTTAGCCTAAATGATAGGTTCAAGTTTTAATCCTAAATCTACATTGTAGAGAACAGATCCTCGTAGTATAGTAAGGGGTCGAATCCCACAGAGACCAGACAGTACGACTCTCGGTTAAAAATTGATTCTAGCTAAGATAAGATAAAAGAGGGAATGTTTTCGAAACGATTGAAAAGTTAAGCGAATAATTAAAAGCGAATGTAAACCAATAAAATAAAACGCTAGGCGATAAGGAAGTTCCACAAGTATTCAGGTTTGAGGTTCAGGTTGACAAGCAAGATTAACAATGAAAATAGTTCTCAACTCAAAAGACGACAATAGACTAATCTCCTCCCGAAGTATTAGACCCCGAAATCCTCTCCTGAAATCTTAGATCTCTAAATCAGATAATTAAATCATGCAATGATTACAAATTCGATATGTTCACAAGCATTCTAAGACAATACTCCCGCAAGCAAAAATACTTATTCATCTAGACTAGGTCAGATTAAATAAATCAAATCCCTTTGTATTTATTAACCTAAAATCATGAACTAGGTGATCAGACTAATTCAAGCAATAATAACAAATTTGGACTAAGAACCTAACAATTTAAATCCATTAAAGTCAAACCCTAACCATCAAAATCTATTTTCCCTGAGAAATCCCTAAAACCTAACAAAGTGACTACTCAGACATATCCAAACAATAAAAAATCATCAATAGAGAAAACATATTCAAAAACCAGAATTTAATAAAAGTAATAAGATAGTTCAGAATTCTTCACCAAAATACAAGTCTCAGGATTCGTCTCTCTCAAAAAAAGCTCTCAAAATAATGAATTGTGTTATGTGTTTCTTCTGTTTTCTGTTATGTGTTTCTTGTGTGTCCCTAAATAAACCTAAACATCTAACTTATATAGAGTTCAAAAAAGAATAAAACCTAATGAGGAAAACTATGATAAGTCTTGAGGACGCAAATGTTTTTTTGGCATTCTTCAATAATTCTCGACCATTCGGATCGATCGATCCAAACTTTCGTAAGTTTGGTAGTCTTCAGGGTCGATCGATCCAAGTGTAGATTGATCGATCTACTTCCATCACATGCTGAACATGCTTCTTCTGCAAGACAACTTGACCAGTTTTCAATAAAATTGTCATAACTTTTGATTGCTTCAATGGATTGACCTCAAATCACTTTCATATGAAAGCTAACTCTCGTGGCCAGCTTGAGTTAAAATCTCATCCCATTACATTCATAGAAAAATCTCCAAATTTCGATCAACTTTTGGCTCCTCTGCTCAACTCTGCTTCTGCATTCGTCAAATTGCATCCATTTTGTGCACAAAACTACATTTTTGCTCCATAACGTCCAAAATACTTGGAATAATTAAAATATACCAAAAACACATAAAAAAATACTCGAATAATGACAAATAGAAAGTATAAATACTCACTAAAAGGCATCAAAATCGAGTGATATCAATTCCCCCAAACTTAGATCTTTGCTTGTCCTCAAGTGAAGCAAGACCCAATCTAGAGAAAAGGTTTTGAAACCACACATGAACTCTAAGAATCTCAGCAACCTTAAGCATAGATATCAAAACTTAAAAGACATCGATCCTAAACAACCATTATGAAAGAACTGTTCACCACCACATAACCAAAAGTTTGTCTCCTACTCTAAATCCAACATCAATCAAGCCACCAAATCATCTCAACCAGATCATTAAGTTCAATTTGATTAAAATAGATGCATTCTTACCTATGGGGTTTTGATTTAATGCGCACAAGCACCTCTTCTATCAAAATGCCCATACCAAACAGAGCATCTAACCACTTTTGGTCCTGACCCTTTTTCCCCCTTTCTCACTGCTTTTTTTTCTTTTTTCGCACTTTTCTGCGTTTTTGTTTTTCATTTTCGTACTTTTCTGCGTTTTGCTCTTTTTTTTAGCAACACGGCAATGACTACGGACTTCTAGGTCACGTTTTCAACTCTTTTTCTGAACCGATTTTTTATTTTCTGAAGGAAGGGAGAGAAAGGATCCGGATCATACTGAAAGAACTTGTCGGCTTTACAGAACACTGAAGAGCAAGGTACTTAGCTTTCAAAGTATCTTACCACCACAAGCAAGAGACATTAAGTTCAATATTAAGTTCTATCATGACAGAGCTAGCATCAAATCATCAACAATCCAAAAAGATCCAGACTTTCAGAAACAAAATAATCAGCAATGGGTATACATATCAGTTAAATCTAAGCCATTAATCTAAAAAGATCAATACTATACTCACACTAGGTTGGTTATCATCACAGATTCTGGTCATTGTTCTTTCGACTTGACTTGACATGACTAATTAAAAACCTAAACATTTTGAAAATTTTCACCAAACTGATGAAACATCAAAAAGACATAAAATATGATTAGTAACTATACTCCCTCCCCCAGACTTAAATCACATTGTCCCTGTGTGAAATAAACCCAAGATATGGAATAATGACCATAAAATAAATAGGAAAAATGAATAGTTCAAAAGAAGTTCAGTACTTACCTGGAACAAAGATCGGCTGAAATTTATTACGACGGATCAATCAATCTCTGATAACGTATTGAAAACATCATGGGCATGGATCGATCGATCGGTATGTCCGACCTAAATTTTTGAATTTTCCTGAAACATCTCTTAAACTCAAAACTAAAAATTAATAGATTAGTTAACTAATTAGGACTGACTCTAAACAAAAACCAAAGAAGAAAAAATCAAATTAGTGGGTTGCCTCCCACTCAGCGCTTTATGTCTATAGCTAGACCTACTTACCTTATATGTTGAATCTAGTTTAGCTCCAATAGAGGCAATAGTTCTACCATCCTTTTCTAAGATCTGCAACTTCAACATCTTATTCATTACTGCCTTCTTGAAATCCTTCCCTTTGTTTTTAAGTCCTTGAACAAAAGGAATCCTATCCTTAGAGAAAGGTTTTGGAAAACCTTTACTCTTCACTCTGTACTCAACCCATTCTTCACCCAATTACTTGGGAATCAAAGTCATGTGAGTTCTCTTCCTGTCTTCTTTCAACTTTCCTTCACCTTTATCCTTGTCTTTTGAAGCTGGTTTTGGTGCACCCTTTTCTTTTCCTTGATCTGTCAGATCCAACTCATCATTCTCATCGATCTTCTGTAAGTTTATCTTCCCCCTCTTCTTTATTCTTGGGATAGAACCCTTGAGTGGAACGTGAGATTCATTGCTCATGACTATAACATCAGAGTCTTTAGATGCTGTCTGAGAGGCCTGCTCCGCTTTTACCTCTTTGATCACAATGATCCTTGATGTAGGTATGTAGGGTACTAAGGGATAGTAGTATGTTTTTTGGATGTTGGTGAGATAGATTCGCTTCTGAGGAACATGCATCATAGCTCCTACTGATGCTAAGAAGGGTCTCCCTAGAACTAGCGATCCTTCAGAATTCCTATTCGTGTCAAAGACATGGAAATCAACAGGGACTATGCAATCTCCTACTTGCACCATCACATCATATACAAAACCACTAGAAGACACGACAGAATTGTTAGCCAAAGAAAATGACATTCCCGAAGGTCTTATATCCCTAAGTCCCAGCTTTTTAGCGACCATCTTTGACATGATGCTAACATTAGCACCAGTGTTACACATCGATTCTTTGAACATGACTCCTTTAACCTTTACTGGAATCACAGATTCACCCGGATCCTCTAACTTATGAAGTCTTCTTAACAGAAGAAATTGCTGAGAAACAGCATCATAGTACATGTGTTCTTTAGTAGAGACCTTAGGTCTGTTGGGGCACGAGGTCTGAATTTTTGCAAGTTGCTTTGAACTTGGTGCATGTTTTAGAGGTGGATCGATCGATCCCTCCTTGGATTGATCGATCTCTTGGTTCTTCGAACATTGGTCTGATGGATCAATCGATGGATCGATTTAAAGCTTCTGATCTTTTTCGTAACTTTGGATCGATCGATCCCTCCTTCGATCGATCGATCTGAATCCCTGCATCACTTTTCATATTCCAAAAATTTGTAGATTCTGCAGACTTTTAATCATTTCCATCAGTACTTGATATCATTGCCTTGATATATCCCTTGGGATTATCTTCAACATTTCCTGGTAGCATACCAGCTTGTCTTTTAACTGCTTCAGAGGTTTGAGCCACTTGTACATCTAACTTTTTCACATGAGTAGACAATGATTCAAACTTATTGTTCAAATCGTTATACATACCATCCAGCTTTGCATTCGGATTCTTTTCATACTGTTGTTGACTCTCTAAGATTTGCTTCAATATCACCTCCATCTTGTTATCTTCCAGAACTTGAGGTTGAACCGTTTGTTGGAAATCAGGTTGAGGGGTTTGTTTAAAACCGCCCAATTTTTGAACAAATGTATGTCTCGAATTCTGTGCAAAGGTATTCTGGGGAGGATAGAACTGATCTTGAGGATTCACAACATTAGTACTCCTCCATGATAGATTACCTTTGTTGTAACCTAGATTGTACCTTTGGTTGTATACTCTTTGTCTCTGGCTATTAATATAGCTAACTTCTTCGATGTTCTCAGATTCATTGACTGCAAAGCAATCAACTTCAACTTTCTCAACATCATCAGCAAAACTGACATGCTTCTCACTCTGTTTCTTGAGAAACTGAGTGAGAAGCTCCTTTACCTCTGCTAGTCCAGAACAATTTGAACTAGATAATCGAACTCTTTGATCATAGTCAGGATAATGGTTGCTATTACTAGCAGCAGGATTGTCGATTAGCTTGTAAGGTTCATTCACGGGTTTAGTCATGAAATCACCATTATTAGCTGTGTCTAGAGAGAGTTGGTAATTCTGATCAATACCTCTATAGAAAGTGTTCAAGAGGTTCAACTCAGAAAAACCGTGATAGGGACAATCCCGCAGGTACTCTTTGAACATGTTCCATGCTTCATAGAAGGATTCCACTGGTCCTTGCTGAAATTGAGAGATCTTACTTCTCAAATTGTTGGTTCTGGTGGAGGTATAAAAGTGGTTCAGAAACTTGGCTTTCCACTCATCCCAAGTTTCTATTGATTTAGCAGGTAATGACTTAAGCCACCTCAGAGCTCTATCAGCTAAAGAATGATTGAAGAGCTTACAATGCACGAATTTTTTAGAGACTCCATTCAGATGAGTTGTGCTGCAAATGTCTTCAAAATTATCAGTGTTATCCATAGGATGCTCAGTAGACAAGCCATGGAACTGGTTTTGTCTTAGCAACTGGATCAGCTAAAACGGGAACTGGTAGTCCTGTCTCTGAGGCTGTGGATGGTGGAGGGCATTCATATTGACTAGGAAGGCTTCAGGGTTGTTGAAATAGCCAACTAGTATCCTGTTTTGGTGAGGTGGACGATTTTGGTTCAGTCTAGGTGGGACTTGTTCGCCATTTTCATCGCCTAGATTGGCGTTTTCAGCTCTTCGGTTTGCATCTCTTTCGAGATTTAACAGCGGCACTTGATTGTTGTTACCTCCTTGTTGGTCTAGCGCCAACTGTCATATCTGCTCCAAGCCTAGAGGGATTTGGGCATCTGAACTAAGGGAATGATCGGACTATGAATGACGTTGTCAGCCACTGGTATGGATGAACTAGCGCTTCTTCTAGATTTCCGGTTTGAACGTTCTAATCATGCGAGTTCTTCGTTTGTGAGAATAAGCAGTTCAAGTGATTTGTTAGATCTCATGGTCATTCACCTTCAAAACAAAAACAAGAAAAAAACGAGATTAGTACTGAAAATAAAAATCTTAGACTAGACTCTAAGAAAAACTTAAAAGGCATTGTATTGGTCCCCGACAACGGCGCCAAAAATCTGATAGGTTCAGGTTTTAATCCTAAATCTACACTACAGAGAACATATCCTCGTAGTATAGTAAAGGATCAAATCCCACAGAGACCAGACAGTACGACTCTCAGTTAAAAATCGATTCTATCAAAACGATTGAAAAGTTAAGCGAATAATTAAAAGCGAATGTAAACCAATAAAATAAAACACTATGAGATAAGGAAAATCCACATGTATTCAGGTTTGAGGTTGAGGTTGACTAGCAAGATTAACAATGAAAATAGTTCTCAACTCAAAAGATGACAAAAGACTAATCTCCTCCCGAAGTATTAGATCCCTATGATAGAATTTCTAGATATAAAGACTAATCTTCTCCCGAAATCTTAGATCTCTAAATCAGATAATTAAATCATGCAATGATTAAAGATTCGATATGTTCATAAGCATTTTGAGACAATACTCCCGTAAGCAAATATACTTATTCATTTAGACTATGTCAGATTAAATAAATCAAATCCCTTTGTATTTATTAACCTAAAATCATGAACTAGGTGATTAGGCTAATTCAAGTAATGATAACAAATCTAGACTAAGAACCTAACAATTTAAATCCATTAAAGTCAAACCCTGACCATCAAAACTTATTATCCCTGGAAAATCCCAAAAACCTAACAAAGAGACTACTCAGACATAGCCAAGCAATCAACAATCATCAATAGAGAAAGCATATTCAAAAACCAGAATTTAATAAAAGTAATAAGAGAGTTCAAAATTCTTCTCCAAAATACAGGTCTCAGGATTCGTCTCTCTAAAAAAACTCTCAAAATAATGAATTGTGTTATGTGTTTCTTCTGCTTTATGTTCTGTGTTTCTTGTGTGTCCCTAAATAAACCTAACTTCTAACTTATATAGAATTAAAAAAAGAATAAAACCTAATGAGGAAAACTTATGATAAGTCTTAAGGACGGAAACGCCTTTTTGGCATTCTTCAATAATTCTCGAGCATTCGAATCGATTGATCCAAGTGTGGATCGATCGATCCAAACTTCTGTAAGTTTGGTAGTCTTTAGGATTGATCGATCCAAGTGTGGATCGATCGATCTACTTCCATCACGTGCTGCACATGCTTCTTCTGCGATAGCTTGACCAGTCTTCAATAAGATCGTTATAACTTTTGATTGCTTCAATGGATTGACCTCAAATCACTTTCTTATGAAAGCTAACTCATGTGGCCAGCTTGAGTTTAAATCTCAGCCCATTCCATTCATCGAAACATCTCCAAATGTTGATAAAATTTTGGCTCCTCCGTTGAACTCTGCTTTTGCATTCGTCAAATTGCATCCATTTTGTGCACAAAACCACATTTTTGCTCTAGAACGTCCAAAATACCTGGACTCATGAAAATATACCAAAAACACATAGAAAATACTCGAATGATGACAAATATAAAGTATAAATACTCACTAAAAGGCATCAAAATCGAGTGATATCACTAAACACCGAGGATTATCTCAGCTATGCAATTAAATTTATCGTTCTCCAGAACGGTCATAAAGACGCGTTCCGTTTTATCAATCGTATGAAATGATAATGGCTAACTTAAACGCCAACATTATCTCACCTATACAATTAACATTATTATTCTGCATAGTCAGTATAATATCATCGTATAAAAGACCGGTTCTCCGATAGGAATCGTAAAAATCGTCTAAACCATAAAGCGACCCAAAGAGGCTTAAAACGCGATAATGGTCCACTTACGATTTTAGACGAGGATCCGGTCCAATATGTATGACGATCTATCCTAGTTTCTCAAGACTTGAAAATGGAAAAATCTTAAAATGAACATTTCCGAAGAAAGGTGAACTTGAATACAAAAAGGAATATTTTCGCGGAATAATGGACTCGAAAATGAGGATTTCCACGGAAGAACCGGAGACGGAAAATAAAGGCGAATCGACCTTGGGAGTCTATATAAGGGAGATGAAGAGGAAGAGCACAAGACACGTTTTTTCTCTACACCAAATACTTAGAGCATTAGGTTATTTTTCGGTCTTGTTAGCGAGCTACGACTAAATTAGGTTCAATAGTCCTAGGTTATTTGTACTACGGAACTCGCTATCTCACGTAGTCGAGGCTTATCACCTGTTGTAAAACGCTCATACGCAAATTCGGAGTAAGATTTCTTTTGCTCTCTTCATACTTCTAATTGCGTATCTTTATTTCTTATTTACCGTGTTTTGATCTCGTATACGTCTGGCTCACTAAGTTTGGGATCTCAGGGAAAGTTAGGTTTCCTTGATTTTCCTTAACTAACGGAAATCGACGGTGCAAATTTCAGTTCCCATAGTTTGGCGCTATAAGGAGGGGGGTACAGATCAGTCTTACTCACAACCGCAAAACACAAAGATCGGACATGGCTACTGAAAATTAAAATGACCAGCCAACTCGTGACGGTATGCACCTAATGACAACGTTGATAACACTCCGTCGACGAATGTCATCATAGTCAACGCTGACACAAACACTACGGTGTTCGAGGAAATTAAGAAGATGTTCTCGACTCTCAAAAAGAATTCGGCAGAACAAGATAAGCTAACGAGTTCTCTCGCTAAATAGGTTGAGACCTTAACCGCGAGGACCATAACCATCTTTCCGCGCGGAACTACCAAGCTCCGCGAAAGAAGACTCAATTTCGTGACCCCATTTGATAGAACGCCAAATGCGCAAATGGAACCACCGGAACAAATTTCCAACGAAACCACGTTGGTTGCAACGTTGAAAAACATTGACAACCTTCCGCCTTTCAACGAGGAAATGAAAGAGAGAGATGCTAAGCGAATTGACTTGGAATTTAGAGAACAATATGATTTTTGGACGAAGACGTGGATGTACACCCAAGGAGAAGAAACAACACTTAGGTCGAAAAAATTCTTGGTTCGACAAACACATGACAGAAGAGGAAGAAACCATCTTCTAGGTAGAGCAAGAGAAACAGGCTGAAAAACAAGCTTAGATCATCCATAATAAACGGTGAAAAGCTCCAAAGGCCACTAATATGAGGATTTTCTTAGTGTTTAACTACTTCAATTCCTAATGCACTATCATTGTCATTGCAACACAATAGGTTATCAATCCAAAAGAATGAGCTATAAATAACTCTAGATATGATCATATTCTACTAATTCAAGCCAAGTAATGAAAATGTTTAACTAACAATCCTAAACAAACAGATGATACATAAGAACTAGAATGCATAAACAAGACATAGCAAGATAAACAATATGCAGAACAAGTGAGTAAATTAGACTAGAATAAAATCAGATAATGAAAGTTCCTAAGGATGAGGGTAATTGATTAGTAATCCTCCTTAATTTACCTAGATGCTTAACATACCTCAATCATGAGTTATTCCCTAGACAATATATTCATAAACAATCATATTCAATCTCTTGACAAATGATCTCAAGCTAAGTAATATCCAGACTTAACTCTCGTTAACGAAACACTACTTAGCATGCATGAAGAAACAATCTATTAAAGCCAATAAACACCCTACACAACCAATCTCTTGGGATAGGAATGTAAATCTCTGGAATCACTTGGTTCAAGCATTTCATCAAACATCTTATGGGCGTGGAAATGCCTAAGATCATATTTCAATTGATCAAAAAGAAATCAGCAATAAGAGCAATGAAACATAAATGATCTATGTATAAAAAAGCTTAAACATCTAAGAGATCAAGGATTCAACACAAATCTACCCCATTGATATGATCCTGGATCAACTCTGATTAAAGGCTTGATGAATTTGACAATGATGCAATGAATGAACAACAGCTTGAGCTCTAAGTTTCAATTACCTTAAGATGCAAGGGTGGTCCGATTGTCTTTAGATGATGCAACGATGGATGTGTGATGCAAAGGAGGCCGAGACTTCAAGGTCTTGTCTAGGTAGATGATGATTGATGTTATGATCGAATGAATGGATGAATTGGTGGTGATCTTCGAACAGATTGAGATGGAAAGCAATTTGTTTTTGGTTAGTGAATTATCGAACAAAGGGGATGGAAAAGAAGATAGATGGAAGCTTGTTTTGTCTTATGGATTAGAAAAATAAGAGAGAAGGAGTTCTGAATTTTTGACAGATGAAGAACAACCGAGATTCTCAATCTTATGAGCAAGAGGGAATTCGACAATTGTTTCTCAAACAATCTTAAAACTTTTGACATAAAACTTGCTAAAGAGAGACAAAGAATTTCGAAACATATAAATAGGCACATGAGCCTAGGGCTTGTCTAACATAACCCAGAACTATGAAGCGTGCAAGCTTCTAAAAGAAAAACAACAAAAGGTTCTAAGAAAAAATACAAAGCATGTGAAATAAAAAGAAAGCTTCTAGAAGATGAGCCTTGGAAGGCAAGTGTCAGCTTCTAGAAGGCATTATTAATTTCGCCAAGTATTTAAAAATACTTATGCCAAATTCTTCTTAGAAAGCTTTAACGGAGTGGATAACTTTCCTCGTTAAAACCTTAGTGATTGACCAAAAATCCAATGCGGGAAAAAGCGATCATCTTGACTAAGGACAAAAGAGTACATAAATTACCCACTTAGCTAACCGATCAGAAATCTGGTTCTTCTGGAATGTCAAGCCTGAACAGTTGATAGATGTTGCAAGCTTGATCTTCTAGCTCTGAATGTAGCATCACGTGGGCTTGATTTTCTAGCTCTCTTGCCTTTGATCTCGTGATCCTTCCTTCAGGTTCAAGTTACTCCGGTTCAAGCTCCGTCTGGTTCATTGAGTCCATCCACGATCACATCACCCATCCCAAGAACATATCAACTACTCAATTCTCATGAAGAACATAAACCCATAAAACGAAATAGATATGTAAATCATAAAGATCATGCTGAAACTAGTGAGAATAACAACTATTGAAAACATATATGCAATAGATTCAATGATCAAAGATCAAACTCTCAAGAACACAAACCAAAAAATGATGAACACAAACCCATAATTTAAGAACATAATCTAAAGAACAATATGCACAAGATATTCATGATCCTAGAGCTAAGATAAACATAAATCAACAAGAATCATAAACAAAAACTTCATATATTGAAAGACATTGGTTTAAAGATCCATAAACATCAAGAACACTAAAAACTAGAGATAAAACATAAAACTAAAGGAAAATATAGCATAAGTATATATGGGGGCGAAATTAGAGTTTATATAGGGATTTAGGGAAACCCTAAATCACTACAAGACAAATGACTAAAAATTCATTGGGCTTAACTCGGGTCTGGGCCGAGTTGCTTAACTGAGCTTAATTCTTGGTTCGTGAAAATAATGCGTTTGGCTCGGCCCACATCCAAGTTCATGGCCGAGCTAGTTATGTCTCGATGCTCAGATAGAAAGTCAGCTCGAAAAAAAACCGAGTCCAATGGTCGAGCTTGATATCTTCAGATCGACTGGAAATGCATGGCTCGGTTGTGAGCCGTCTATGGCCAAGTTAGAAAATTTGGTTTGGCTGGGAAGTATTGGCTCAGCCATTAGGCGAGTCCTTAAACTAGCTTGTCACTTGGTACAGTTTAGTTTGCTTAACTCAGCCAATAGCCGAGGCCTTCGCCGAGCTTGATCATGTCTTGATGCGGCTGGAGTGCTTAGCTCGGCCAATGGCTGAGTCCTTAGCCGAGCTTGGTCTTGTTTTGGTCCTTACTTGTGTTAGCTCGGCCAATGACCGAGTTCCTTGTCCGAGTGAAAGTCTCGTCCATGTTGAATGTCCACGCCAATACTCCTCCTTCATCATCTTGTCCATTATGGTTAGAAAGCTTCCTAAGTACCTGAAATATCTCCAAAATGCAAAATGTATGCACTACTAATGCAAAATATCCTAAACGTGCAAACTAACCAAGAAAGTATATGAATTCAACCTATTGATACCATAATGAACCAAAAAGTGATGACAAATGTATACTTAAAACATGTAAAATACGGAGATATCAACTCCCCCAAACTAAATTCTTGCTTGCCCTCATGCAAGTAATTAAATAGCTTGGAAAAGAAGTTTGAAAATGGAAATTTAGAACCAAAATGAGTTGATAAACTAGATCACATCAATGTTCAAGTTAATAGTTCTAAAATACAAACCAATTTCATTTTTCACCCATATTTTTTTCCTAGTATATTTTGATTGCAATCATTGTTGATATTCAAATTCAAAAATTGACATGGAAAGTTAACCGCAATTATTACCATCATAGCAGTTATCCTACTTTTATACAATAGTTACCATCGTAGCAGTTATCCTACTTTTAAACAATACTAGAGGTTATTCCACGCTACGCGCGGATTGTTTTTTCACAAAATGTTTTTATATTTTATTTTGCTAACAAAATTTTGTTATGATAGTGCATATTATTAGTTAATTTAAAATTTGTAATTTATTTTTTCTATATATATCTACTATCTTATATTGAAAAAGTAACATATCTAAGCGGGGAAATTGAAAACAAAAAACACATTTAAGTGGGTAATTCATATATTCCTTATCATTTTATGTATAATCATATTTTTTTAAAAAGTATTATATTTGAGTTATAGTGTACAATTAGTAACATACTATCTATTTTTTATATTTACGTATTAGTTTTGTATGTACCTCAAACATATATTTTATAATCTAATTTTTTGTGTTGTAATAATCTCAAACTATTGTACCAATATTTTTAAAGAATATTTTTCCAGCATTCATCATCTAGTTTTATAGTATAAGAACTTAAATGCCTTTTGAATTTTACCAGTTAGCAAAATCAGTCTAATTATATCATATAAAGTATGATTGAATGATATGCTTTTGTTTGACATGTTCTAGAAAACACAAAGTTTTAGTGACAAGAATGTTAGATTACTTGCTCACAGTATGTAGAATTATCATTTATAGCGAAGCCAAAAAAATGAAGTCGTTGATTAATTTGAGGTTTTCTGATAGGATTTGCTAGTTTATTGAAGGAAAGAATCTTTGAGATATCGGATCCAAAAATATTGGAAAGTATGAATGGTGATGGAACTTGAGATCCGAAAAGTGGAAGCAGTCGTTGTGCTCTTTCTACGATGAAATGGAGGGATTTGGAAAATAAGTGAAGAACTACAAAGGATTGAGGAACAAAGATACATAAAAGATAATGATCTTTAGGATTTGTAGATTTTCATATTGTAATGTGATTTGTTTATAGAATTTTATCAGTGAAAATTATACTATCTCAAAGAAAATATAACGTAACTTTGTCTAGAGATAACAAAAACAGACAATAAGTCGTAGTACAAAAGTGAAAGGATAAACTAAAGCTTCTTAGAAAAGATAATGTTGCTTCCTTCTTATAGTTGTAAAATGAAAGTCGGATTCTGAATTTATCCCCTTGCATCAAGATATCAGTTTTGTACCCATTGTTAACTTAAAAGAAATCGAAAAACCAAACATAAAAGATCCAGTAACTATCAATTATAGATATTAACTATCAAAATTTAAGGTAAATTGACAATTGAATTCTCACCTTATATGTTGATTGGGTACATGAAGACTCTGACTCTAGCTCCCTGCAACTAAAACAACCGGTAAAAAAATATATGAGTGACTAAACCAAAGAGAGTAACACAACATCTGAATGAAAATGCTCAAAGAAAATAATAGTACCATAGACTTTGGTGGAAGGTTTAAAGTAAACTTAGCACGGACAATGTCAATGTTACCATGTGGCCTAGTGACTTTAACCCAAATAAAACGATAGTGTGAACCATTCTTCTTTGTCTTTGCTTTGTAGATGTAAGCCATGTGCTTACCCTTGTACCAAGTAACTTCCTTTTGTGTATTCACACCTTCAATCTGAATAACATAAGTGTTTGGGTATTGGTTCGACTTTGACCTGAAAAATTACTCAATATGAAACAATCCAAAGTCAACTAATTGATTAATCTGAAAGCAATTTCATACAATATCTAAAAATGTATCATCTGCATCATTTATGAACCTTAAAATCAAACACTTTATACATATAAATACATTCCTTAACCAGTGATACTTAAACAAAACAAACTACAGAATCAATAAAATCAAATTTGCATACTTTCAATCACAATAACTAATGCGCATTTCAATGTCGAAATCAGAAAAGCTAAACAAACAAAGTATAGGTCGTAAATTTTCAAAAAGTACCTCTTGCAACCGAGAAATGTTCCTCGAACATACAATTGGTAAACAACATAACACACATATTTCGTCAAAGAGATAAAACCACAAACTTCTTTTTCCTGCTTTGTTCTTTGAAGTCACCACAAAAGCAATGCATGAATTTTAGAGACTTATTAATTGTATTAATACTTTTCTTTCTACCACCACTTGTATGACTTGCAGATGCACAACATCATTGTCTCCAATTTGTTGTTGGAACTTCTGTTTCAAAAATGGTGAAGAGTTTTTATCCTAAGAAATAAGATACTTGTTTAGGCTACCTCGTTTAAAAGTACGATGGTTATGAAACTTTGTTTTGGCTTAGCTAGCGTTGGGAGTTTCTAGAGAAAATTCACGGAGAAAATTTTCCTCCATAAACCCTTTCTTTATAGCTAGTCTCCACATAACCAAATGAAATAAGAAGAAGATGAATATGAACAATTAAAAAGCATCATTTCCACCAATGAGAACCAAATTATCCTTTTAGGTACAATTTTCTCACCCAAATTAACCGATTATTATCGTGATCATATCAATCCGATAAGAAAGATAAAGCATTTTAAAAGGAAATGTAAAGGAGGAAGAGAGTAGACCTGAAACTGCTGGAATTTCTCTCCATCAGCTGTTAGCTGCAATCGCAAAATTTTCTCAATTGCTAAAAGCTGAGAAACTTGATCTGCATAAAATTTTATATGAGATTAATGTTCATGGATTAGTTTTTCCTCATGATATTTAATTTTTAGATCATAAATCTATAGTTCCAATGATTTTTGTTTCAACTATTAATTCAAAAGTATGATATTGTTACATCAGTTTAGCCAATTATTATATGGCTAGATGATGCTATATATATTGGAAAAATGAATATAATTACTCTTTGCTCATGATTTTGTTCTAAAAGCATATATTGACCAGCCAGGTGCTTCAACTTCGTCTTCAACCTAGAGATTAAGACACAGATTCACTGAAAGCTGTAAAGGACTTCTAAAATTAAATATGTTATGGAGCTATGTACAAGCATAAGTTATGCTCGTGTAAGAATACGATACATGCAGATTATGGAAGTCTCTTGGATTAGACATCCATAATAAAATTACAACCTTTAAGAGTTCACTCATATTCTGAGGGATCCCCTCTTAACTTTAGAAGGACATATTATATAGACTAAGAAAACCAAAGAGGTAGATTCTACTAACCCTTCCAACCTAATAACTATAATAATTCTCTCACACTTAGTGGGTGCTCCTATTCATTTTAACCAATAAAAAACTCCTCATACTAATATATATATATATATAGGCTGCAAATGTTGAATGAGTTCACAGTTCAAATTTGCAAATACCATTTTGATTTAACAATGTCATGAAGAAACTATTACCATAGAAGCAATCATTTCCATGAAAGATAAGCCCACAGCTCGTTGCATGAATGCAAAGAAGTCTGTATAGTCTCAATCACCATTGGAACAATCATTTCCACTTTCTTCTGCAGATTCACTCCAAACAATCATAGACGTTAGAAAGAGATCTTCAAACAATCTCTCTTTCTTGTTTCAGAGAAAATATATTCACACTACTAACCAACTCATAAAATGACTTTCTCCTCAAAACATACCAACATACTCATATACACTCTTGCTAAACTAAAATCATCTAATTTAAAAAGACCATTTTCTCAAAGCAGTAAATTCTTAGGCTTCACACCCCTAACAAACGAAAAAAACAATTTTTAATCGGATCAAGATCCAAAGCCAATAGCTAAAGAGTAGCAGGAAGAAGTTGGTTTATTTTACCAAGGAAGAACCCATTTCTTATGAAGATATGCTAAACCTTTAGATGCAGTCAACATGTATGACTTGAAATCTTCGAAGCAAACTCCTTTCATGAGAAAACATATCAATAAGTGTGTTGATATGTTGATTGTTAATCTCCTTTAACAATTCTGAAATTTTGAAATATCACAGAGCTTTTCCTTTGGCTAGCCCAACGATGAAGCATGCTTAACAATTCTCCGCCAGAATTTAAAGAAACCGGCTAACAACCTCTGTAAGTTGAATAGATACTTACCTATATTTTTCAAGCCTTATTCCAGCTTAACAGTTTCGTATCTAGGAGTCATTTTCAACAATGGTGTATTTAAGAAATCTTCTTAACAAACTCTTTCAATGTGGCTAAATTATTCATTACCTTTCTGATTACTTAAAAGATAAATCTTCAATCCCTAGATCTATCTTCCAAGAAGATATTTGGCGAGATCCTGCCATGATTACATTTTCTTTTCAAACTCAGTGGGATATCTCTTTTAACCGTCTCTGTGGTGATTTCACCTCAGCTATCTCTTTGCCTTTACTTAAATCTCATTTATCTCTAAAAAGCCAACTGTCTGGATACCCATTGGAGGTGATGAATAGCAGAGGACTATCAATAATGGTGATCACTGTGTTTGAGTTTGGAAGTGGAATCGCAAGCTTTGTGATTATATTTAGTGGAATACGTATTTAATTGAAGAGCACATAATAAAACGAAGGAAGATGAAACAAAACTTAAAACTGGTTTTTTCAGCTTGCTGATGATGTGTCAACGATAAAATGGATTTGCCAAAGCTGACGTGGCAAGTGGGGGAGAAAATCTTAGAAAAATGAGGTGGATAGTCTCAGAGGCCTTCCTCTCTTACTTTTATAATATATAATATTTAATTAGATATTAAGGCACCGGCCGTTCTTGTTAAGAAATTTCGTTTAGTGTATAATTTCTACAATTGAACTAATATTTCAAACTTAAATTTTCTTTTACTATGTTAACGGTCTTAAACGGACGAAACTCTGGTGTGGCCCAATAGAAAAAAATTGATCTCCAATTGACAAAATGATATGGTGTGTCCCAGTTCTTTAATGAAAAAAATGATAAGACGATTTTGCCCTTGTTGTTATTTAAAAAAAAAGAAAAAAAAAAGAAAAAGAAAATCAACTCATCGCTCCCTTTCTTCTTCGCGATCCAACCAT
>OVBE01002989.1:0-28470 GCA_900406425.1 Iberis pinnata | reverse complement strand
CGTAACAACATCGGTTTTGGTCAAAGGAGGGTTTGACCGGAACCGGGGTGTTACACCTTCCACAGAGCTAATCGATTCATCAAAATGGAGAAAGAGAAAGCCGCGATTGCACGCAAGCACACTAAAACCCACAACGGAAAAGCAAAAGAGGAGCAATTCTAGCCTCGTCAGTTCTACAAAGGTCAACCCAAGCACGATAAGGGGAAAAGGCATGCGAACTACCTCGTCGAAGAGCGCAGACCACATGCACCCCAGAGGCGGGACGATGACCATAACGCCTTCTGCGACTTCCACAATCACCAAGGTCACAGCACAGCCGACTGCCACCACCTGAAAGATATGCTAATCAAAAAGTATCAAGAAGGCCGAGGGAGAGACGGACAGAGGTGACCCGACCAATACCCCCTCCCCCCCAAGAAATTAGAGGGAACAAAACAACAGTGGACGAGGACGAGGTGAATACATTCCCAATCCCCGTCGAATGATAAACGTTATCATGGGAGGTATCCAGCGCTGTGGCAACTCTATACGATCGGCAACAAGGTCGATCGGTTGGTCCTTAACACGAGAGGAGGCTCGACCAGTAAGTAACTCGGACATGGACCATTCATATTCACAAGTATTGATATAGTCGGGGTCGAGAATGCCAAAAATAGTTCATTGTCGTTGAGTTCTTCGTCAAGGACTGCGAGGTGACCAAGATCCTTATCGACATGGCCAGCTTGGTAGACATAAGCTTCAAAAGCACCTTACAGAAAATGGACATTGGCGAGCAAAAAATAAAGAGGACCACGCAATCCCTCACCAGTTTTGAAACGACACGGTCGAAACAATAGGAACCATCAAACTCCCAATTCGGATAGGCAGCAACGTGGTGATCACCAAATTTCATGTCGTTAACACGCACCCGAACGTTAACGCTATCCTAGGAACCCCCTGGCTGGCCGAAGTGAAGGCATTAGTTTTTATCTTCCACCAATGCGTCAAAGTCCCGACAGAGAAGGGAACCATCACACTCATAAGCAACCAACAAGTCGCGAGAACATGTTTCATAACAGAACACAAAGCGGATAAAAGCACCAAGTTATAGCCGCTATAGATGGGGAGCTCAGAGCTACCGAACCTCTCCCAAGAACGCAAGATCCCCGACTCCAAGACCATTGACCAAGTCAACATAGATGATAATGACCTGGGGAGATGCATCGGAATCGGTCATGAAAGACGAGAAGATAACAGAAGAACTGATCTTCTTCTTAAAGGAAAACACAGACACCTTTGCATGGTCGCTCAAATCAATGAAGGGAATCAAGCCAAGTATCACCTGCCATGAGTTAAACGTAGATCCGACTAACAAACCAAACAAGCAAAAACGATGGAAGCTGGGACCTGAGAGGGCACAAGCAGTAAACGACGAGGTGGAAAATCTGCTACAATCCAGGTCGATACCGAAGTCAAGTACCCCGAATGGTTGGCGAACCCGATGGTGGTAAAAAAAAATAACGGCAAATGGTGAGTATGCATCGATTTCACCAACATGAACAAAGTTTTCCCGAAATATAGCTATCCCCTCCCGCACATCGATAGACTCGTCAAAACTACCACCAGGAACGAATTTTTATCTTTCATGGACGATTTTTCTGGCTACAACAAGATAATAATGCACCATGAAGACAGAGAAAAAACTGCCTTCATCAAGGACAAGGGGAAGTATTGCTACAAGGTCATTCCTTTCGGGCTAAAGAACGAGGGAGCAATATATCAGAGGCTAGTCAAACAAATGTTCGTAGACCTTCTAGGTACTACTATGGAAGTGTACACTAACAACATGCTCGTAAAATCGCTGTCCAGAGCTGATCACGTCGACCATCTGCGTTCCTGCTTTGCTATTCTTAACCAATACGAAATGAAACTCAACCCCACCAAGTGCACATTCGGCATAATATCAGGGGAATTCTTGGGCTACATCGCCACACAAAGAGGAGTCGAAGCAAACTCCAAGCAAATAATAGCACTCATCGATCTCCCCTCGCCAAAAAATACAAGAGAAGTACAGCGACTAAGTGGGTGCATCGCCGCCCTCAACAGGTTCATATCAAGGTCAACGGATAGGTGCATGCCCTTCTATCAACTACTTCAAGGAAACAAATATTTGAACGGGATGAGAAATGCAAGAAAGCTTTCAAGGAACTTAAGGAATCGACCCCAACAATCTTGGCCAAGCCGGAGGATGGGGAAATGCTCCTGCTCTATATATCAGTCTCCACCACAGCCATCAGTAGCGTCCTAGTAAGAGAGGATCAAGGAGAACATCAACCAATCTTCTACACCAGCAAAACTTTAGATGGCACCAAAATTTGATACCCGGCTCTATAAAAGCTCGCGTACGCTATCGTCGTTTCAGCTAGAAAACTACATCCCTATTTCCAGTCGCACTCAATTGCGGTCCTCATGGTTTAAACACTCTGGACGATCCTGCACAGCCCAAGCCAATCAGGAAGGATGGCTAAGTTGTCCGTCAAACTCAGCGAGTACGTTATCGACATATATGGAAGGACGAGCACCTTGTCGCAATTCTTTGCCGACTTCATCACCGAACTCCCCCCAGAGCTGATTGAAGGGAACGAAGCCCCTTAAGTGTGGTTTATCCATGTCGATGGATCCTCCTGCTCAGGGGGATCAGGGATCAAAATTCAACAAGAGTCACCTGAAGGAAATGTCTTGGAGCAATCATTTCATCTTGGCTTCAATGCGTCCAACAACGAGGCGGAATACGAAGCCATCATCGCTGGATTAAACTGGCATAAGGAATCAGCGCCAGAAAATCTGAGCTTTCTACGACTCTCAGCTCGTCACCAGCCAATTCACCTGGACCCTGCTCACCTGCCTAGGCGCTGACGAGGCTGAGCGCCTCATCAGGGAAACACACAATGGATCTGGCGGCAACCACTCCAATGGCTGAGCACCAACCCTTAAGATAAAGAAACACGGGCATTTTTGGCCCACCATGATCGCCGACTGCCACAAGTATGTTATGAAATGCGAACAACATCAACGCCACGCACCAACCAACCATCAACCAACAGAGCTACTTCGAACCTCGGCATCTCCTTACCCTTTCATGCAATGGGCAATGGACATCGTTGGTCCTATGCATTCTTCATGGGGATGGAAATACCTCCTCGTCATGACGGACTATTTCACCAAGTGAGTCGAAGCCAAATCTTACGCGGAAATACACGACATCGAAGTCCAAAACTTCATCTGGAAGTACATCATTTTCAGGCATGGCCTCCCGTATGAGATCATCACCAAAAATGGGACACATTTTTGCTCTCACAAGTTCGACACCCCGAAGAGCGATAAACCAAACCCTTTTTTCTCTCGCACACGGAATAGAAGCAATGGTCCCCTATGAGGTCAACGTATACAGCTTAAGGAGAATTAAACTCCCCGCCACCACCAACGTCAACAGCACAATGCTACACGACAGGCTAGATAAAACTGAAGAAATGCGCGATCAGGCATTACTTCGAATTCAAACTACCAATAAGTCACAGCCAGATACTACAACAAGAGCGTCAACATATGAAGATTCTCTGAAGGCGACCTGGAACTGCATCATGTCTTCGACAACACCAAGGAATATTGCGCTGGTAAGCTCGGCGTCAAGTGGGAGTGTCCATAACAAATCATGAATGTCGTCAAGCCAGGTGTTTATCAGCTCGCAAACCTCCAAGAGACGATGCAGCCAAGATCATGGAGTGCACATCACCTCAAACTCCACTACTACTGACTCAAGTATGGTTGTAACATGAACTATGAATGGATTGATCTCTCTATAATGGATATGTAGGCAGCCCGAATAGGGTGCAGCTGTAAAACCAAAAAGGGGGGGGGGAATAAACACCCTTCATTATAAATTCAAGTCAGTTTTACATATCTAATATCGCTAAAAGAAAATAGCACAAAATAAAGCCGAGTCTCAACTCGCCGAGCCCAGCCTTAATAACAAAATTAAAGCTGAGTCCAAACACGCCTAGCTCAGCCTCGAAAACACAAAAGTCGTGGCCAGACTCGCAGCAAAATCCTGGCCAGATTGCTATGGGAATAAGGAAAAACTAGGCAATGATACTTGCCATCAAAAGCCAAGTACCATACTTGCACTTTCTAGATTACCCCGACCACAAAATAAGCCGAGCCCAGACTCGTAAGGTCGTCGCGTATTCAGAATACAAAAGAATAGCCAAAGTTAACGTAACTTCGCACCTTTGAGTTCAGTCTCGCAAAATCAACAATCTAAACAACGCAACCAAGAAACAAACAACTCGTTTCTAAAAAAAATTCATTAAATAACATAGAATTTTTACATCGTTCAAACTAAAAAGAAGAAGGGAACAAGAACTAAAAAATAAATAAAAAAAACAACTGAATCACGCGTAAGGGTTGAGAGGAGCCTCGGTCGTCCCTGGAGGTTGAATAGACGAAGCTTCGTCATCGACAGGTTTGGAAGGTCGCGAGAAGATGCCAAAGGGATACCCAAATCTTCATCAGTCAGCTCAGTGACAACCATTCCATCTCGAATGGCCTATTTGGTCTCCATCTTCTCCTTCAGCGCCTCGACCAAAACATTAGGCACCTCCCCACCAAATCCCTTCACCATTTTGAAAAGCTCTTTAGACTGCTTGAAGAAATAAATCGGCTCCCCTTCAGCTAGGACGTCCCTTTTGTCCTCCAGGTACCGACGAACTTTAGCACAGCGTTTGTTGACGCCAGCTTTCCACGTCCTCTCAGCCTCCTAGAATTTTTCCCTCACAACTTGGTCAAACCTCCTCTAAAGATGAGACCTCTCTTTATTGGCGTCGTCACCGCGTTTACTCACTGCGACATTTTCCTCCAACAGCCTCTTGACCTCAGCCTCCAGCTCATTCCGAGAGGAGAAGCCTTTATTGTCAACTTTGAGAGCCTCGCACTCTGCCATACCAAGCTTTATCTGCTCCCCAGCTCTCTCTGATAATGAAAACCCTTCTTTGGCCTGTGCGTCGAGAGTCACTCGCAGCCGTATAGAATCTTAACCTTCTCCTTCTCCCGAGTATAGAGATCATGAAACTTGTCTCCAAATTTAGCCATACACAACAGAGCGTCATGCGCCTTCCTCACCTTCAGCTTGAACCACCTGAACATGTGGTTCCCCAGCATCCTAGTCTAAAAATAATAATATAATAATAAGGGCATTACTAAAACAACACGAAACTAGTCTTAATAGTATACGACGACACGACACCTTGATGTAGGAACAAGCGAAATCGTCAAAGATCTCAGCAATCCTATCATCGTTCTCATCCTCCACAAAGGATCCTAGGGGGACGAATTGATGAACCAGGTCCCCGCATGTAGCAGTGTCATCATACATCCTTAGGATGTCATCATAGTGAAAATCAAAGGGTGTCTTCTCAGCACATTCTTCATAACGCTCTGCTGCACCGTCAGCATCTTCTTTTCCACCCTCCAACTCCATGTCGTTCCCCAGCTCCATCTCGCCCTCTCCCATATCTTTTTTAGCGCCGATGTGGTCACGGTCGGAACCCCTTTAATTCGGATTCCTTGAATACAAGTCTAAGTGGTGGTCCTCAACCTCCATGATGACAATCGCCTTATGAGCTCACTTTTGCGCCTTCAGCTCATCAGCAGGCTTCCTCTTTCTCTTTGCAGGAGGCACAACGATCATTTTCCCTGCAGCCTTCTCTGATAAGGACAGCGGGACGGGACCATCAACTGGTCCAGAAGTGTCAGCCGATGTCTCAAACATAGGAGCCTCGACCCTCTTAGTCGCTTTCAGAACCGCGACCGTGCCCAGTAGTTTGGCAGCGGCGACAACCTACTTCCAAAAAGAATTGGCTTTATGATCCTCGACAAAGTTGTCTAACATCACTCTTTGATGAACAATAGGGCAGCGATCCCAATCCATTGCAAGCAATGTTGAGTTAGCACGATGCAAACCTGTATAAACAGAGAGGAAGTGGGACAACTAACCACGAAAAAAATGACTGAGATACTTGCGGACTTTGGGTTGGCCGATGTCACTCCACAGAGAAATCCCGCAAGCCTTTATCTTCCTCTCGTTGTCAAAAAAATTTNGAAAAAAACCCCCCCCCCCCCCTCTACTATTGTCATTCCTCGTTTTTTCACCCGAACTTTTGACCTCTCTATTTTACATCATAAAAAAGTTTTCTTTTTAATACGCCCCACAAACTATAAAAATTAATCAATTTTCCACAATAAGAATTAAACCGTGTTTATCCTAATTAACCAGAAATTTGTTTTTTCTTTTATTGCATTTGTGACTAGCCCGAATTTTTGTCAAATCCGATTTTTAACCCAATTTTGCATTCTTTATCCGAATTTGCGTAAAAAATCCAAATTTCATCACACTTATAAATCTAATTTCATGTTTCTCCTAATTCCTAAACCGAATTTATTTTTTGGACAACGTGAAATTAGGTTTCTAATTGTGATGAAATTTTGAATTTTTACATAAATTCGGATAAGTGAGATAAAATCTTGTCATAAATCGGTTTTGGCGAAAATTCAGGTTAATAATAAAAGTAATTTAAGAAAAACAAAATTTTGGTTCATTAAGGTAAGCGCAATTTATTGCTCATTGTGGAAAATTGATGAAATTTTATAGTTTGTGGGGCATATTAAAGAGAGAGATCAAAAGTTCAGGTGGAAAAACAAGGAATGGCAATAGTAGAGGAAGGAATAATTTATCAACCCTAATTCTTCAGATTCGGCGGAAAATCTGCAAACAGACAGGAAACTAGTGAGATTAAAGGAAGAGAGGGCAACGAGACCAAAGCAAGAGTCTATCGATGGATAAATTCCATCCCCTGGAATAATCATAGCTGCAAGTTGGAGCTGCAGCCTCGTTGACTTTCACGAAGAACCACCGACGCTTCCAATCTCATATCTTCCTCTTCACGCTAGTGAGAAACTTATGTTGTTTCTTGAAGGTGACGTAAAAGAATCCCGTGTCGATGTTGACCTTGTCAACGGTCCTAGGACTATGGCAGATATGCATCACCCCCTCGAAGAAATTCCTGTAAACATCAACGCCAACCTGAGCAGCCAGAACGAGAATCCTCACCAAGTTGCGGAATAAAAAAACCGCATCTGAGGGATGGCCATCTCGCGCTTCGCGCAGTACACAACAAACACTTTCGGAAGTGGGAACCACATATGCGCGTCGATGAAGTAATCTTCAAACCTGGCGAAGTAGCCAGGCGGAGGGTTTCATGGCCTTTCTTGGGGACCCAGGATCTTGAACACTAAGTTGGGGTCGTCGAAACCATGCTTCCTTGAGAATTTGAGGAGCCACACCCTGTTCATTATGGAAGGTATAACCCCAGTTATCCTGTCAGTTTTGGCGGACGATGATCCGGAGTAGTCCGGCTCGTCTGTACGAGGCAGGAATGGCTTGATGGTTGGACCTTATAAATCCTTCACGGCGCCCCCATCCTAGCAGAAGACCTCTTCTTTCAAGGGCTCGCTCGTATCCATTCGCCGCCCAGTAAAAAACCCCTTTCTCACAGAAAGCGGGACCATATCTATTGATTCTTCTGAGGGTGAAAAATCCAAGTTCGTCTGCTGATCGTTTCCTTTGATCGTTCCCCCAGTAGAATTCTCCATCCTCTGGGCCGGGTCGGAAGACGTACTCGTTGTGGGCTCAAATGTCGAGTTTGATTGATGAACAGACGGTTGCTCAGAGATAATAGACAGAGATGTCGTATCTCTCTCTGACTCGCCAGCAGAAGATTTGACCTTGTGACTCGACAAACTATCATCAGATCCACTGGTACCGCTACCGAGACTGATTTTTATCAGGTCGGAGGCCATCACTTTGGCGAAAACAGATTTGACTAAAAGAAATAAACTAGAGAGAGAGAAGGTAGAGAGAAGGGAGAACGAAAAATAACTTTTTGTTTGGTGATGCAAAATAACACACTATGGAAGAATGGGAAGTATATATATAGAGACATGATTGGGAGATGAAGCGTCCCAGGTAAGATTCACCGAAAGACAAAACGACACTAAGAGGGATGATCGGAAGACAGAACGACACTTAGAAGGATGACCGGCAGGCTAAAACTTCTTCGCGAAGCTACTTCCCTCGGGATACAAACCGACCGTTGGAGATACTTCTTTGATCCCAGAATGGACCTTCACGCATTATGGTCGTCCCCAAGAGACGACGTAGTCCATTGGGCCTTAAGGCACATTGTATCCGACGAACCCACAAACATAATGGCTTCGTCGAACTAGGGGGACTTATATTAGGATATGGGCTGCACCCAGGTCCAATGGGTTAGAGGCCCAATCCAGAACCCATTCACAAGGCGAAGAGGTCGGCGATGGCGCCGAAGGAATAGTGGGTCTAGTCCATGTAACCTCGAGAAACAGTAACCTACTAACTAACTTGCCGGTCTATGAGATATGATTATACCTGTCCTACGTAGTCGAATGATGCGAAGAGGCATTATAAAAGGAGGAGGAGGGTTCACGAAGAAATGGTCGACAATTCTCAGAGAAGAATTCTAGAGAGAAGTTAGAAAGAGAATGTTACGCCATTAACCTTATTCTTCGTGAGTTCGTCGGAGCTGTCGACGACCTCATTTCCCTTGTAACCATCTTTTCAAATACGAACTCATATCAAGGGAGACCTTGACCCTAAATCTAACATACTTGTATAATAAACAACCAATTCAGATCCTAATCTAATAAAAACAATATGTGTTACCATTTAACTGGATTTTGCTTATCTTTTATTAATTATAATAAAAGGATATTTGTTACCATTTTTAATAAATAAAACACCATGGAAGCCTCAATCCCTCTACAAACAATATGGATTTTATAATACTTTATTAAGGAATTAAGATGTTTAGTTTAATAAAACTCATAAGCTTAACTCAAACAGAACAAGAAATATGAAAAATATTGTATTGGTTACAGACTAAATACAAGAAACAAATCAAATGAGTATTCCACCCTAAACTCGTCCAGAATCCCCTCTTCCAAAATGTCTTTCTTACTCTTTTTTATAGTTGGACTTTCATTTGAATTCTTGTTCATCTCTACTCCTATTTTGGCAAGTTAGTTACGTTTTTTTGCGGCACGTATCAGTTAGTTGTTCAACTTCCCATGATTTTTGTATTTTCCTTTCATCTAAGTCAAATGAGGTGTTGAGCTCGGCTCGTCCTCATCACTGTTCAGCTCAGCTCATCACTTCTCAGTTTGGATCATCACTTTCATATGCGGCTCATCAATCTTTTTATTTATCTAGTTGATTGAGTATGACATGACATGTAACTTAGCTCGTCACTAACTCTTATCTCTCTATGCAGTCCGTATCAGATCATTCTACTCCTCTTTGTTCAACACTTAGTCACTTTCATCTTTTGTTTTGAACCCAAATAGACCCTCAAATGTTAAAGTAAAAGCAGAGAAATGAAATTTTAAACTTATTATTATTGATTCATTCTTGCTTACTAACTCTGTTTACATATGCTTGAATATATAATGATTTGTTCGAATCATAACAGTTGTCCTAATACACTTGTCACTTGTCTATTGCTCAGTCAATGATTGAAATTTGTTGTGTAGTTGAATAGGGCAGCTATGATTTCTGTATTCTGCTTTTGCTTTTACAGACTTTGTAAGTTTGTTGCTAACATTATTATTGTTTGTCATTTTTCAGGTTTAAAGTGATGAAGCTTCTGCGCAGGGTTTTATTCCAGTGGGTTTCGACTTGGGCTTCACCTCTTCATTAGTTTTGGGATTTTTGTTTTGGCCCATAATAAGTGAAGCTTCTTCTTGAAGTAGAGACTCTGAAATGTCTCTTACACTCCCCTTGAAACTCGGTGTTGGAGCAGCTGGAGGATTTTCCATGCCGAGTTTATACCAAAGAGAGCAGGACGGAGTGTATGCTAGCGACTTTGTAAAGATATCGATGATCTGAAATTGGTTGGGGATGTGATTGACAATCAGAGATCCCAAGGCGACTTGCTCACAGACATAATGAAAATATGTATCGAAATGTTTACTCCGATTGTGAAGAGTTGGGTTCATCTTTAGGTACACTGCCGATTGGTTTTCATAGTATAACTCTGGTGTCTTCAATTGAGGTATTTCTAATTCCTTAATCATGAAATAGCCATGTGATTTCAAATTTTGTTTATGGTAAAGTTTTGTATTCTACTTCTGTTGAGCTCTTTGATATAGTTGAGTGCTTGCGAGATGACCAAGAAATTATGTTGCTTCCCAAAAAGGTACAAAAGCCCCATGTTGATCTTCTTGTTAACTTACACCCAGCCGAGTCTGAGTCGCTATTGGCTATGAGTGTACAATCATTTTTTTTGTTAAAAGAGATCCCTATAGTGTATGTACCTTTTAAATGTCGAAGTATTCTCTTAAGTAGTTTGAATTCTGACATCGATAGTTGATGCATTTTCTGGCAGACAAAGTTAACAACATATTGTATATATGGTCTTGTTAATGTTAGGTACTGAAGCTTGCCTGCAAGATAGTGAAAATAAATTGGATTTGAAAAATCTTCAGTCTAGACCTGTGCTTTTTCAAGTTGCAGTGGTAGAGGAGTGTCACTAGGAGCACAATCATTCATACTAGTAAGTCTTCCACATACTTTTGCTCAGAGAGAAATAGCCCAGTTGAGTGATATTAAGCTTGAATCCCTAAAAATTAATGTTGTCGCTCCCAAATCCTTTATCCTGAATTCCTTTTGCATTTTTTCTAGCATGCTTGCTATTAGTGCTTTGTTGTTTCTTGTTAGGACCATGTCATCTACATATAAGAGTAGCATGATTACATATGAATCTTTTAAGTATATGAATAATGAAGGATTTCTTTTGATGCAAATAATACCATACTCAAGTAAGTAAGTACTGAATCTGTCAAAGCATGCTCTAGGTGACTGCTTTAGGCCATAAAGTGACTTCTGTAGCTTGCAAACATGTGTAGGTCTTGATCTGGCTACAAAACCAGAGGGACGTTCCATGTAAACATTTTCTGTTAAATTTCCATGCAAAAATGCATTTTTAACATCTAACTGCTTTATTTCCCAACCCATTACAGTTTTAGTATGTAGAACTAATCTCATTGTGGTTGTTCTCACAACTAGACTATAGTTTTCTAGATAGTCAATATCCTCTTCTTGGTTGTATCCTTTTGCCACTATTTCAGCCTTTAGTTTATCTAAAGTACCACCAGCTTTAAGCTTTGTTCTGAAAACCCACTTGCATCCTAAGACATGCATTTTGGGATCAAAGGGAACTAGAGACTAAGTGTTTGTGTCTCTGCAAGTTGCAAGTTCCTCTTGCTTGGCTTGTTTCCAGCCTTGATCCTTCAAGGCTGCCGAAACTGTTCGTGGCTCTAGATAGGATATCTTATGTGTTAACATGAGATATTTAGGATTAGGTTTCCTGATTCCTGACTTTAATCTTGTAACCATTGGGTGAGTGGGAGGTGTTGGTGCTTCTGTCAGAGTTACTGATCTAGCAACTAGCTGTAAAGAATATGTGGATTGCTGAACATCAGATATGTATGTCCTATTGGATGAAGGGAGAATGTTGTTGCCTATAGGAACAGATTCCAAGTATGTCGTACACCTAGTACATTCCCCTTCAACCGTATTAGTCATATCAGAATCAGACTTACAAGGAGTAATAACTAATGAATAAGGTGTGAGTTGTTGAACTTGACTATCATGAGGGATTATAGCCAAAGGGGTAGGCGCAAGAATATGTTCAGTTTGTAAAAGTATTGTAGACTGCGTTGTATCATTAGTAGTAGAGGCTTATGTGTGATCGTGTTGAGATGGTGATTGAAAGCATTGGTGTCGGGCATGAAGTAAAGTAGATTGTTGAACTGGATGGTGAAACATATATTTTCCTGCAAAAAGAAAGGAATTCTCATCAAAGAAAATGTGCCTGCTGATGTAAACTCTACTTGTAAGAGGGTAGAAACATCTGTAGCCCTTATACTTCTCATTGTAGCCAATAAAAACATAGGTGAGTAGAATTATATCAAACAGCTTTTGATAAGGACTCATCTTGTCATCTAAAGTTGTTGTGGGCTACAAATTTATTAAGAAGGTTGCAGTAAAGAAAGCCTCAAACCAATATTTTTGAGGCATTGGGCTGTCAAATATCATTGAGAGACCAAGTTCAGTTATATGCATGAGTTTCCTTTCAGATAAACCATTATGTTGTGGTGTGTAGAGACAAGAGATTTGCTGCTTAATGCCACTTAGAGTTAGTTGATTGAAGAACTTAGTACTAGTAAACTCTCCACCCCCATCACATTGAAAGATTTGGATTTTAGTATTTAGTTTATTCTTCACATAGTTCTGGAATAAACAGAATGTAGGAAAGAAATATGTCTTTGATTTCAAAGGGTAAAACCAAAAAAACCTTGACCATTGATCAATAACCACTACATAATACTTAAAACCTTGCAAAGAAATTGTTAGAGTCAATACCTCTTCTAAACCCTGATCAAAGACACAAAACTCCAAGAAGACTCAATTAGAACAAAAGACACAAATCAATTTGAACTAAAATTGTAAACCGAATCGAGTATGAACACAATCAAGATTTGATATCCCAGTTCAGCCGCGATGCAGCCTACGTCTAGGCCGAGACCTCCCTCGGAATCCACTAGCTCCAAGATTGATAACAATGGTGAACTGTGTATCACCAATACACTCACCAACCAAACTCTCTAGCTCATGAATTACAATTGCGATTCTCTCCCTCACACACTCTCTAACTAGAAAAATCAGAAGAGAAACTTGTAACCCATACACCCAAAGAAGAAGAGAAACACTTATATAAGACGATTTAAGCTCAACCCTTAACTGAATTTCCCAACTTCCTTAACGGTACCAAAAACGAGCTTGAGCTTGAACTTATCCTTCGAGCTAATAACCAGAAGCTAAACCGGATCAGGCAATTTGACTGTTGCTAATCGAGAATCATTCGGTTCAAATTAAAACAGATATTAAACCAGAGTTAATAACTGGAACTAAATTGATTGGAAGTATAAACCAACACCAACAAACTCCACCTTGGTCATAGCTTCAAATCAACTTAATACTCTGCTTTCTCCTGCTTCATATGTGGATTCCTTGTCTCGGCTGCAAACATTCTCATTCAGAGAACACACTCAATAGATTCAATAACTCCCTGAACCTATTGACTGTTAGAACCTTAGTAAATATGCCAGCTAGATTCACACTTGTATGAATCTTGGTTACCTTTACAAACCCATCTTCTACTACATCCCTGACATAATGTATCTTGGTTGCTATATGTTTAGTACGCTCGTGATGTACATTGTTTCTAGCCAAAGCTAAATCACTCTATGAATCACAGAAGATTTCAACACAATCTTGAGTATAGCCAAATTTTTCACACAATTCTCTTAACCACACTGCTTCTTTTGTTGCTTCTGTTAATGCAATGTACTCTGACTCTGTTGTGGATAAAGCTACAACTCTTTGCAAACACGACTTCCAGCTAATTGCACAACCACCAGACACAAATGAGTAACCTGATAAGGATCTTCTCCTGTCCAGATCTGCTGCATAATCAGCATCACAATACCCCCATATCTTAAAATCTGAACCTTTCCTGAATATTAAACAAGTATTGACTGATCCTTTTACATATCTCAATACCCATTTAACTGCATTCCAATGTGACTTGACAGGATTACTCATATAACTACTTACAACTCCAACTGGATATGCTAAGTCTGGTCTGGTTCCTATCATTCCATACATGAGGCTACCTACGACATTACAATAAGGAACTGACCTCATATAGTCTTCATCTGCTTCCAGTTGATCTTCTGTTGCTGCTGTTAGCCTTATGTGAGCTCCTAATGGTGTATGAACTGACTTTGCTTGATCCATGTTGAAACTTCTTAATACCATTTGAAGATAGTATGCTTGTGATAACCTTAGCCATCCCTCTTCTATGTTTCTTGTGATATAAATACCCAAAATCCTTTTTGCTGCCCAAGATCTTTCATATCAAACCTGTTGTTTAGTTGTTCCTTCAGTTTAGTGATTATCTTCATATCTTTGCAGGCTACAAGCATGTCATCTACATATAGGAGAAGGTAGATGAACATGTTCGATTGCTGTTTAATGTATACACATTGATCCTTCACACTTCTTCTGAAACCTATTTTCAACATGAAGTTGTTGAACTTCTGGTTCCATTGTCTTGGGCTCTGCTTGAGACCATATAAAGATTTCTTCAACAAACATACACACCCTGATTTTCCTTTCACTTCATATCCTTCAGGTTGTGCCATATAGATTTCTTCATCTAGCTCTCCATGAAGGAAGGCTGTCTTTACATCTAATTGTTCCAGCTCCAGATTCTCTTGAGCCACAATTGACATGAGGAATCTAATTGACACATGCTTTACCACAGAAGAGAAGATTTCATTGTAGTCTAGGCCCTCCTTTTGAGAGAAGCCTTTTGCTACTAATCTAGCTTTATATCTTGGAGCTTCAACACCAGGAATCCCAGGTTTCCTTTTGAAGATCCTCTTACAACCAATTATCTTTCTGGTTGTTGGTTTATCAACTAGAGTCCATGTGTTGTTTGTATATAGGGATTTCATCTCTTCATCACATGCTTCTTTCCACTTACTCCTAAGTGGATCTCTCATTGCTTCTTGATAACTCTTTGGTTCAGAAGTGCTTGCTACTTCAGAGACTGACATGACAAAGCTTGCAAAATCTTCTTCATCAAATCTTGCAGGGGCTCTGGTGATCCTCCTTGTTCTATCTCTTGCCAGCCAGTAACTTCCTGGATCATTTTCTTCTTCTATAGAGTCATTTCCATCTGATTGAGTACCAAGATAGCTTGAAAACCCCCCTCTATACTGATGTATAGCAGTGTCTTCATGATTTTCTCGACCAGAACTTGTATTATTCCTTTGAGCATCAANTCATTTTCTTCTTCTGTAGAGTCATTTCCATCTGATTGAGTACCAGGATAGCTTGAAGGACCCCCTGTATACTGATGTATAACAGTGTCTTCATGATTTTCTCCGCCAGAACTTGGGGCAAAACTGAAACCAACAAACACCAAGTAATGTCAAACTTCTAACGAAAATTTGAAAAAAAATTACATGTTTGAGGATTTCATCTTTCTGATTACATGTTATATAATTGTTCTACCATTCTCATTATTGTTGATCAAAATTGCAATAGTCAAAGACAAAAGTAAGAGGATAGAAAAGAATCTAGACAACAAAAAGCCTAAAGAGTTTATTACTTGGTTTTTAAAATTTGAATCAAAGAAGAGGAACAAAAGAAAGTCCCTCGTTATAAGTGCATAGTACTTAAAAAAATAAAGCATAGTTTCAATTTCTGATTATTCTTCCAACGGTCGAAATAAAGTTTAAATCATTTTAACCAATTTATTACTATATGAAAAAAAACATTACAAAATTGTTTAGTATCCAAAGACCCAAACTTTGAATCATCTTTCTCTCTCTAGAACTGCACGGACAACGACACAAGCTTTTAATTTTTCATGTAATAAATCTCCAATATCTTCTGAATCACTCACAATCAATTAACGAACTTGAGCTTCACTTTCCATCAATGGTGGCTGGTAAGGTTCGTATGACAATGGGTTTTCACAAATCACCTTCAACTAAACCTAAAGATAAAACTTCTCCACTTCCTCTTCCTCTCCCTCCTCCGCCTCCTCCTCCACTTAAACCGGCTTCTGATGATTCAGCTAGTAAACCGGTTAATTCTGTTTCTAATCAGAAAACGGGTTTCACTCGCTCATTCGGCGTTTATTTCCCACGCGCTTCTGCTCAAGTTCACGCAGCTTCTTCTTCTGATCAAAACAGAGTCGTTTTAGAGCTTCGTCGTCAAGTGGAAGAGCTTCAAGAAAGAGAAGCTTTGTTGAAGACAAATGTTCTTGAGCTTAAACTTCTCAGAGAATCTGTTTCTGTTATCCCTTTGCTCGAATCTCAGATCGTGGACAAAGACGGTGAATTAGAGGCTTTGAGGAAAGAGACGGCGAAATTAGCGGAGGAGAATGAGAAGTTAAGGCGAGAAGTTGAAGAGAGTGAGAGGAGAGAGAAGGAGCTTCGGAAACTGGTTACGTCGTCGTTTAAGGAGAGTGACGATCACGCGCTCTCTGTTTCACAGAGGTTTCAGGGTTTAATGGATGTGTCGACGAAATCAAATCTAATCAGAAGTTTGAAACGGGTCGGGTCAATGAGGAACATTCCCGACCCGGTTACAAACCAAGAGAACGAGACCGGTTTATCAGGCGAGAGTCAATCCATGAGTAACTCGGATGAACTCACTGAGTCATCTCTCTCAACCGTCAGATCTAGGGTTCCGAGAGTCCCAAAACCACCGCCAAAACGATCTTTTTCATCAACCGGCTTAGTAGATTCCACTGAGAATAGAGCAGATCCGCCACCGCAAAGCTCGAATCCACCTCCTCCTCCGCCACCGCCACCAATTTTTCAACCATTAAATCCTCCGTCTGTTTCTAAAGCACCACCTCCACCTCCTCCACCGCCGAAGAGCTTAAACATAGCATTAGCGAAAGTAAGAAGAGTACCGGAAGTAGTAGAGTTCTATCACTCTCTTATGCGAAGAGACTCCACAAATTCGAAACGAGATTCAACCGGCGGTGGAAACGCCGCCGCAGAGGCAATAGTTGCTAGCTCAAGAGACATGATCGGAGAAATCGAAAACCGATCGGTTTATCTCTTAGCGGTAAAGAAAAAAAACTCTTAAACCGGTTCAATAATATCAAAATTCGTAACTAATAACCGGTTTGTTTTATTTTAACTAAACCAGATCAAAACCGATGTAGAAACGCAAGGAGATTTCATAAGATTCTTAATCAAAGAAGTCGAAAACGCAGCGTTTTCAAACATCGAAGACGTAGTGCCTTTCGTTAAATGGCTGGACGATGAACTCTCTTACCTCGTACGAAAAAATTCATACTTTCCTGAATTTATGATTAGGGGTGGACATTTAAACTGAACCGAATAAACTAAACCGAACTAAATTTAGTTTGAATAGTTCAGTTTGGTTAGTTCAGTTCAATTCGACACATTTTTTATTTTATTTCGGTTTTCGGTTCGGTTCGACAATAATTTTTTCTTTTTACTAAATTAACCGAATCAAAACTTGCTAAAATTTACCGAACAAATTGAAAAAACCGAAAATAAACAAAAGAAAACCAAAAAATTAACCGAAATTAAGATTTCCGAACCGAAAAAACCGAATTTGAAAAATAAAAAATCGAACTGAACAAACCGAATGCCAAACCGAACTTTAGTTATGTTCAGGTCGGCAAAAAGAAAACCAAAAAATTCAAAAACTGAATAAATCAAACCGAAAAAACCAAACAAAACAAAACGGATGCCCACCCCTATTTCTCATCTTCTTTTTGATTAAAAATCTAAATTTGATGTTTTTTTTTGTCATAGGTTGATGAAAGAGCAGTGTTGAAACACTTTGAATGGCCAGAACAAAAAGCTGATGCGTTACGTGAAGCAGCGTTTAGTTATTTCGATTTAAAGAAACTTATATCGGAAGCTTCACTTTTCCGGGAAGATCCTCGTCAATCTTCTTGTTCTGTTCTCAAGAAAATGCAAGCTTTGTTCGAAAAGTAAACTCTTGAAATCTAATTTCTTTTGTTGATTCATAATTAAACAATTAAAATTGATTAATCAGACTTTGTTGTTGTTTGATTTTAAAGGTTAGAACATGGTGTTTATAGTCTCTCGAGGATGAAAGAATCGGCGGCGACAAAGTTTAGGACTTTTCAGATTCCGATTGATTGGATGCTTGAAACCGGCATTACTAGCCAGGTCAGATACATTTACATTTTGTCACTCTTGCTATTAGGGTGCCATTTAAACCGAACCGAACTGAACTTAGTTCGGTTCGATTTATTCGGTTAGTATGGTTCAATTCAACATATATATATTTTTTTTAGTTCGGTTTTCGGTTCAGCGATAATTTTTTTTTTTTCAAATTAACCGAACCAAACTTGCTAAAATAAATCCGAAAAAATTGAAATTTTTACCAAAAAAACCGAATACCAAACTGAACTTTAGTTCGGTTCAATTCAGCCAAAAATATAAAAAAATCGAACAAACCAAACCGAATAAACCGAATGCGCACTCCTACTTACTATATTAATTAATACAATGAAATTAAAATCTTGGTTCTGCTTATTTGTCTGTTTTTTCTTAAAAAGAAAAAAAGAAAAATCCAGAAAATACCACAAATATTAGTTTCATCTCACAAAAATACCACTAAAATACTGTTTTTCCTCAAATAAAATACCAAAAATATATAAAAAAATGATTTTGAGAGTTTAAAATTTAATTTTAGGTTTGAATTTACTAATTATGATGTATATTTTAATTTTGAAAGAGTTATTGTTTAGGTTTCGAGTTATTTTAAATTTTTGCTATTTTTAGAAAGAAATTTTTTTATTGATATTATTAGAACAATCATGTGTGTGGTATATGTGGAAAAATGATACTTCTTAGGATTCTCTTTTAAGAATTGATAATTTTTTTAGTTATTGATGTATCTATGGTACATCGCATTTTGATTAGTTTAAAAAATAAAACATTGTGAAATATAGAAATATCTAGATTGGACAAGTACAACAATTCTTATGGTCCCCAAATTCTGGCAAAACTAATGTAAAAACAGTTTTTGAGACTGTCTTGTTTTGCGTGTTTACATGGTGAAACTATTATGTACTTTTACTACATGACAAATACAGATAAATACAAATGTTTAACAAAGTAAACTTTGAATACAGTGTTACTTTTATATATTTTGTGATTTTCCTATATGTACACCTGTGAATTTCAAGATTTTCTCACTTTTTAAGTATCTTCTTGTCTGCTTCCTTTGTTTTTCTTTTGTCTTGTGATTCATCACTTTTGTCATATAGAATCAGATCCTCTAAAGACTTTTTACACCTTCAGTCATAGTGTTATGTGTGATATTGGGGCTGAATTTTCGGGTATTCGGTTCGGTTTTGGATTGGAACCGATTAATTTCAGTTCTTCGAAACTTAAACTTTAATACCCAATCGATATTTTATATTTTTTGTTTCAGTTCTTATTGGTTCCGCGTCCGTTCGGTTATACATTATAAGAACCTGAAAATATCCAAAATATTAGGTTCTTAATTGTTTTCTAATCAGTTCTGGATATATAGACTCGAAATGACCAAAATTACCCGAAAAAATAAAAAATATCTGAAATTAATTTAAAATACCCTTAAAAAAAAAATCAAGACAACACAACTAGGATAAGAAATCTGCAATATCTTAAATCACATATAAAAGGTTTTACAATTAAAATCTAAAAAGAAAGTCTAACATTAAAATCCCTAAACGGAATTTATAAATTATTTATATGGTCGGTTTTTCGGTTCTACTTTTCAGTTTTCGAGTAGAAACCGAAACTGATATCCATGGTTCTTTATCTCAGGAATCATCAAGTAATTTGGGTGGAACCAGTAGTAATCACTTAAAACCAGTTTCTTTCGGTTCTTCGGTTTAGGTTTTTCAATTCCGGTTTTTTTGCCTAGCCTATGTGATATTTTGAGCTATATGAAAGTTTTGTATTAAGTGTGTAGTGTGATGAATGTGGTTTCAGATTAAACTCGCATCTGTAAAACTAGCAATGAAGTATATGAAGAGAGTATCAGCAGAGCTTGAAGCCATTGAAGGCAGTGGCCCTGAAGAAGAAGAGCTTATAGTTCAAGGCGTTCGATTCGCATTTCGTGTTCATCAGGTAAAGTAAAAAAGACATTGATCATAATATGCTTGTCAAAACTCTTCTTAAAAGTTCTGTTTTTTTGTTCAGTTTGCTGGAGGATTTGATGCAGAGACAATGAGAGCATTTCAAGAACTAAGAGATAAAGCAAGATCATGTCATGTTCAATGTCAAAACCAAACACATCAACAACATAAACTTGTTTTTAAATCTACCACTTGTTAAAAACAATTCAAATTTGTTATTCTAAGACAGATAAAATCTTGTGAATATACCTCTTCTTCCTTCTTCTAATTAAACAACGACCCAATCATTATTGCTCGATTTTTCATCTTCGGATTCAGATTCATCAGATTGTGATTTTCCCAGATCCTTTACAATAGATGATACTATTAGAAAATCAAATTTCGAAATTAAGAAGACAAGTTAAAAGATTGTGATAAAACTTAGAATACATACCATTTGAATTGCTTCTCCTTTCTTTGTTTTAGAACAACACACAAGTACATAGTCTATGTCTTCATCTTTCTTAACATTTAGAAAATAATCTAATATTTCATCTGTAACAAAATGATCAAAGAAATTACAAATCTATAAAACTAAATCGTCGACGAAATATATAAAGATCAAATTTAGTTACCTATTTTAGGTAAACTTGCGTTTTCCAAAGAGGAGGTTTTATCAACTTCCATTGGTAAGTCGTCTTCATCATTCTCATTCTCATGAAACGATTTATCTAGTAAGAAAATCATGAAGATGTATTATTTTTTCTCGGTCATTTTACTATAACAGACCGATCCAGTAGACTAAACTCTTATACGAATGATCATAACAACTAAAATATTACACATTTTTAAAATTGAATGGGCGACGAAAGAGATAAAGATCGAATTAGTTACCCATTTTAGTTAAACTTGCATTGTTCTCCAAAGAGGAGGTTTTATCAGCTTCCATTGGTAAGTCGTCGTCTTCGTCTTCATCTTCATCGTCATCATTCTCACTCTCATAAAAAGATTCATCTAGTAAGAAAATCATGAAGATGTATTACTTTTTCATCGTCATTTTGACTTCAAGACTACAACATATCAGTCCAGTTCAGTAGACTAAACTCCTATACGAATGACCAAGTTTAAATATTGATTTCTTAAGAAAGCAACATATGTGATAACCACTAAAATATTACATATCTATGAAACTGAATGGTTGGCGAAAGAGATAAAAGAACAAATTTAGTTACCCATTTCACTTGAACTTGCGTTGTTCTCCATAGAGGAGGTTTCAAAAGCTTCCTTTGCTAAGTCGTCATCATCATTCTCAAATTCATCTAGTAAGAAAATTATGAGAATATATTAACTATTATACAAGAGTTTATGAACATGTTTTAATAGGCTTGGGCATTTTAACCGAACCGAATAAACCGAACTGAACCGAATTTAGTTTGGTTAGTTCAGTTCGGTTTATTCGGTTAGTTCGGTTCGGTTAATTCGGTTCAATTCGGCACAAGTTTTATTTTAGTTCGGTTTTCGGTTCGGTGACATTTTTTATACTGAATTAACCGAACCGATCCGAACCTAACTTGCTAAAATAAACAAAAAAAAAATCCGAAAAAAACCGAAAAACCCCAAAAAAGAAAAAAAAACCGAAAAATCGAAAAATTTAACAAAAATTAAAATTTTCAAACCGAACAAACCGAACTTCAAAAATGAAAAACCGAGCCGAATAAACTGAATGCCGAACCGAACCAAACTTTAGTTCGGTCCAATTCGGCCAAAAAAAACCGAAAAAATCGAAAACCGAGCAAACCGAATGCCCAGCCCTATGTTTTAAGGTTAGTCATGATAAAGATTGTGAGTTATTAGTAGTACCACTGATACGTGAAGAAACAAAATCGTTATAGAGACTGAAATTGTCACAAAGAAGACGTTTCCCACGAGGTCTAATCAAATATGGTAAAGGAACTCCTGAAAAATATCACACCAACAACCCTTCAGAATCAAAAAAACACAAAACATGATGAAACAAGAAGAACGTGTAAGCTTTATTTACTGTTGCTTTCTCTCTTCTGAGATTCCATGGAATTGAAAAATAAACTGGTTCCAGTAGTTGTAATTTTTTTTGCTAATCATGAAATGTAAGACGAAAGTTGTTAGCTTTTGTATACCCAATAAACGAAAATCTTATCAAAACATGAAATTCAGATCGAACGAAGCAGAAACTTACAATACTTAGTCAGGGAAGAGCAAGAGATTTTTTTTTTTTTTTGTAACCTAGCAAGAGATTAGATGGCACAAAATTTCGGATTAGCGTTATAATGTAATTAGCAATAAAAAAGGTATTTTTAATTAATACATTTTAATTAATCTCAGTTTCTTGTTTATGGCCCATATTATGTTTACTAACAAATTTGTGGGCTTTTTCTTTTTGTTAAAATGTTATATTGATCAAACGCTAAATTAATATTTAGCAATAGAATCCATGTATGAGCTTATAAGAAAAGAAGAAAGGTAAATGTGAAGGTGATGTAAATGAAGGAGTAATGCGGGAAAGACAGCTCTGTTAGTTGAAGAAGGATGGGTGGAAGATTGCCTCGTTAAAACTTGGTTTTAGAAAATCTGGTGGGACAAAAGTAGAGCCAAAAAAAAGAATACAATCCAAGTATCCTACTGAGATACAATTGATAAGAACTAGTGGCATGTAAGAGAAAAGTAAATCAGCTATAAAGAGAGTACCATCGATGAGCAAGAGGATAAAGTCGTGAGTCGGGCGAATTGTTATAGTGTTGATGATAAGGACACAAAGGTGAGATATAGAACATCGTGAATCGCCATGAAAACAGTTGTTGCGTTCGCGCCATGAATGGTAGAGCGTTGCTTCGAATGAGAGCTTGAGGAGAACGTGATTAATGAGACTATAATCTGGACGGCGAATAGATATGAGCGTCAATATCCAGATCGGATTCAGACGCCTACGAAGGATCGGCTCCACGAGAATAGACCAGACCGTAAAAAAATATGGACATGCGAAGAAGAGATGATCTCTGGTCTCATTTGGTTCGCCACAAAGGACACAAGGTTGGTAGACATTCCAAGCACAGATACATTAATTTGTGGATAATCTGTCAAGCACAACAAGTCAGAAAATAAACGCATAATAAGGAACAAATTGAGGATAACTTGTAAAGAACCAATGTTGCTTAGAGGAAGAAACACAAAATTATTTCCAATTTCCATAGAAGAGAAGTGAGGCTTATAATCATCAGGACCATGACGCCAAATGATTGTGTCTTGACCACAAAGAACGATATGTAATCCACTGTAAGATGTAGATCGATGATAATTGTGTTTAGAATAAGAAACAAAACAAATTGAAAAAACCGACGGCCGAAGCCGCCGACAACGAACGGAGATGAAAAGCTGTGACGAGAAGTTGCAGAGAAAGAAGGAAGGAAGCGGTTATTTCTCTTCTTTTGAATATTTATATTAGTTAATACTATATTTTAAATGATTTTAGTATTAAAAAATTAGAAAAACAAAAAAAAAAATAACTGTAACCGAATTATTTAGCTGGAATGCCACCAGACTAACGTCAATCAAGGTAACATTGGTTTAAAGAGATTAAACCAAATTCCAACCTTACCAATAGACAAACCTAACCAGAAAACCGGTTCGGTTATTTCACAGCCGCGCCAGAAGAAGAAGAAGAAGAAGAAGAAAAAAACTTCTTATTTGTATATCAAGAAATTAGGGTTTTCTTCTCGCCACCGCGTCTCGTTGTTTACATAAACTCGCCGGAAATTGTCTCTTGCGTCTTCCGTCTTCCGGGTACTACTCTTAAATCATAAGGCTTTAGTACATTCTTCTGTATCGGTTTTGTTATTTAGTAGAATCTGATTTCGTCGTGTTTCAAATTTTCTCCGACTTAAAATCAAAATCTGTCTCTCTAATTCGTTTGCTAGATATCTTTATTATATTCAAGAATCTATTTTTATCGAAATTAGTCTATTTAGAGATCGACACTGCCAAGTTGCTCCAAGATTGGGGATAAACTACTTAGATTTTGACCTAATGTCTAATTACTTGATTAGTTAGGGTTTAGACATGGATACTTCAAGTCCTGCTGCTTTTGTCAATGGAGCTTTATTGAGACGTTACATTGGTCAGAAAGTGAGAGCCGTGATTCAAGTAATCCGATCAGACATTGGATCAGTGATTGGGAAATCAACTGATGATCAACAGATTGTTGTTAAGGGTTCACCTCCTTCTCCTTTAACTACTTACCTTGAAGTAATTGGAATCGCAGAGACCGAGAACACCATTCGAGCTGAAGTTTGGACTAACTTTGGTGATAACTTTGGTATGCATCTTAGAACATAATTGACAATTCCTTGATTTTGAGTTCTACATTTGTCTTGATTTGGATCTTGCTTGCTTGCTTGCAGATGTACAAAACTATAATGAACTATGTAAACTCGCAAATGGGGAGTTTAGGCATATCTTCATCTAAGTTGGAGGTTCGGATGGTGACTGTTGAAACTATCTTTTAGCACTTTGCTTGTGGATATTTACTCATTTGATCTTTAGTATTAAGCCTCCTCTGCTTTATTTTAGTTTCAAGCTTGAACTATTGATCTGATATAGTCTTAGATTTTTGTATTGAAAGTACTCTGTTTCGTGTTAGATTTAAGGTGAACTATGTTAGTTAATCTAACTACTGTTCTATAACAGAGATCAGTCTTTGATAAAGCTGAAACCAAAAACTATACCAACCAAAGAGAACTGGATACAAAAGCTATATCAAAACCAGAACAAGATTATAGACCCCAATAACAAAGTTATTGGGGTCTATAATCTTGTTCTTCGAACAAATCCTTAAGCCACAAAGGAAACCCCGTCGCAATATTGAAACGTCATAGAGGGCCATGAGTTTGGTTTCAAAATAGCATTCACAAGAGAGGAGTCCTTGAATGCGAAAATGACACAACTAACTCGATGATCGGACATACACTCCGATCCCTACAACAATACTTTGAACTTGGTGTAAAGTCTGATGAGAAGAAATACTTTGAACTTGGTGTAAAGTCTGATGAGAAGAGAATCATAAATTAGCTTCAGTCATGACTTTTGTAACTGATTCAGGTGCATCATAAACCGTACCTTCGATGTTGAATCCATTTCTACATTTCCAAAGATACCATAACACCCATGGATAAAAGTTGTAAATCTCATAGGGCCAAGAGTATTAGATGATGTATATAGATTACAATCCGGATCTCCGGTTAAGAGATTGATCAGTTGATTTAGATTGTTGGTTAACTCTTAGTTGGTTAAGTCACTCTTGTATATAATTCACTACTATGTACACTTCACATTTTAATAAAAATATAAGGTTTCTTTCCTTTTCTACTAGATTCAATATGTTATCATAGCGATATTCAAGATTTCGGCCATTGAAACTCATTATTCTGTTCGATTGAGCTTAATTTCACCTCGGTTTCACTGATTTTAGTTCCGATGCAACTTCGTTTCATCTTTCTTTGAAGTCATGAGCTCCTCCATTAGCTTACTGGTTGTGGAACGAGTCTTTGCAATCATAGTTTTTGTGATTAGATTCATCACCAGAACGATACATTGTTTCTTTCTTTCTTCTTCTTGACCTAAGTGTGTTGCTATCTCTAATGCTTTTCTTCATGGAACATTGGATGAGGAAATCTATATAAGTCTTCCACTGGGCTACACATTACATTCTGGTGATCTTCCATCTAATCCAATATGTCGTTTACGAAAGTCCATTTATGGCCTAAAGCAAGCTTCACGACGATGGTATCATTGTCTTTCAGGCTCTCATCAATGCTGGTTATAATCAATCAACAATAGATCATACACTATTTGTCAAGAATAATGGAGTTGTTTTCACTTATGTTCTTGTTTATGTCGATGACATTATGATAGCAAGCAATTCATCTTCTGTAGTCAAGTTTGTCAAAGATTCACTGAGTACAAAGTTCAAGCTTAAAGATTTGGGTAATATGTGTTTTTTGTGGCTTAGAAATTGCCAGAAACAAAGATGGGATCTTAGTTTGTCAGCGCAAATATGCACTTAATTGGCGTACTGATGCTGGTCTCCTTGGTTGTAAATCAGCCTCTACTCAAATGGATCCAAAAGTTCATCTCAGTAAGCCTTCTAGAACTTTATTGGATGATGCTAAACCTTATAGCACTCTTATAGGAAGATTACTATACCTGACAATTACTCGACCAAACATTACTTATGTTATTCATCATTTAAGTAAGTATATTTCGGCTCCCACAAAGGTTCATATGCAGCCTAGAAACAAAGTGTTATGATACCTTAAAGCCAATCCTGGTAAGGGTTTGTTTTACTCTGTAAAATCAGAAATTTGTTTTAATGTCTTTTGTGATGCATATCAGACTACATGTCCCGATACAAGAAGATCAATTACTGGGTACTGTGTCTATTTAGGACCGTCTCTAATTACATGGAAGTCCATGAAACATGACACTGTGACTAAAAGTAGCACATAGGATGAGTATCGTATTATGGCTAATGTGACTTGTGAGCTTATTTGGTTGCAATAGGCTCTAAACGATCTACAAACTGAGGTTCAAGCTACATTCAAACTCTTTTGTGATAATAAATCAGCTATTCATATTGCTACAAGTCCGATCTTTCATGAAAGAACTAAACATATAGAGTCCGATTGTCACACAGTTCGAGATCAAACAAAGAAAGGTTTCCTAAAGCTTTTTCATGTCACAACCGAAAACCAACATGCAGACATCTTAACCAAGCCTTTACATCTAGGTCCATTTCACTATTTGCTCAATCGAATGTCTATTTCAAGCAGGCCCAGCATGAAATTTTAAAATTTTCTAAAGGCCGCAATCTACAATGAAAAAATAGGCCAAAATTGTACTATTTTTCAAAAAATGGGCCGTTTTTCTTAACTAAAAATTTTAAATTGGAAAAAGGACCGCAAGCGCATGTTTGCTCTACTTGGGGTCAGGACCGACTCTGATTTCAAGCCTATTTCATCCACAACAAGTTCTTGATTCTTAGGCTTGAAGAGAAATATTAGATAATGTATATAGATTACAATTCGGTTAAGAAATTGATTAATTGGTTTAGACTGTTGGTTAACTCTTAGTTGGTTAAGTTAGTCATCATATTAATTCTTTTGAGTATTTTGTCTCCATCATACATGGGCCTCGTACATGAGCCCACCTATGTTACTATCTAACAAAACTCACGGCCCAATCGAACTCCTAAGACAACATCGTTTGACGAATTTCCTTATTCTCTCGTCTAGGTTTTTTTTTTAATTCGTCATTCGAGCAACTGTTCTTCTCCGCCATTGATTCTGCTATATTTCACGTTTTAGGTAACTCTTTTACTCTTTACAGACGAATTTCAGAGGTTTGTTCGGTACTTTTGGATCGCATACTGTTATTCAAAGTTGAAAATTAAACTAGGGATTTGAGAATTCTGAAAACTACGAACATCATCAACATATATATGATCGTTTTATTTCTCCGTGATTTTTCAATTTTAAACTTGTTGGTTAGCTTAAAAATCTAAACTTTAACTTGGGTTCATCTAGAATTATAGTTTTCTTTAGTCTCGTTTATAACAATCTACTAGTATTGGGTTCTTTGAGATTCTGTGTGCATCGAAACTACTGACCTTTACCTTTGATCTTGAACAAATTTTATTCAGATCAAAAAACAAGATTTGAACTTGTGGTGATTTCTCTTTCTTTTACTTTAGATAGAAGATAAGCTATATGACTGAATTACAAATTGAGGTAGTAGAGACCAATACCTCTTTACAAGAGTCACTTCCAGAGAAGCCTAAACTCATATACAGATGTAAGAAATGCAGAAGAATAGTCGCCGTCGAAGAAAACATAGTTCCACATGAACCAGGGAAAGGTGAAGAATGTTTTGCTTGGAAAAAAAGAAGTGGAAACACTGAACAAGTTCAATGCTCTTCAATCTTTGTTGAGCCTATGAAATGGATGCAAACAAGTTGAGAATCTTTGCTTTATATAAGTAAGACTCTTTTGCCTTTCTTTTTCTAAAGATGTTTGGTTTTTTTTTTGCAGTTCATGATGGTTTTGTTGAAGAGAAGCTTCTTTGTCTAGGTTGTAATGGCCGGTTAGGGTATTTTAATTGGGCTGGGATGCAATGTAGCTGCGGCGCTTGGGTTAATCCGGCTTTCCAGCTTCATAAAAGCCGACTAGACGAGTGTAAATCGGAAGCAAAAGTCGAAACCGAGTCCGGGAACTTGATGAAAGAAGTATAGGCAAACTCTTTGATATATAATCTTTCATAGAGAAAAATTATGGTTTTAGTTATAAGTCCAACGTATCTCTGCATTTCTTTTTCATCAGAGTTCTTATTTTTGTTTTTCCACATTTTAGGAGTTGATTATGAATCGAATTAGTCTTGGGCATTCGGATTAGGGGTGGGCAAAAAACCCGAAATCCGAAATCCGAACCCGACAAAAAAATACCCGAACCGAAACCAAACCGAAAATATAAAATACCCGAATGGATATTGT